>MU262914.1:0-53534 GCA_020310875.1 Ceratopteris richardii
TGCACAGAGGTTACTCAAGATAGAGCAGGATTTCTCGGGTATGCAGTAAACCTCTTTCATGTCAATGATGAGCATCTGAACTTTAGGATACAAAGTGGACTACTCCATTATAATCAGATTGCTGTCTCTTGAGTAACCTCTGTGCATGCGACTCATCCAGGTCACCATTGCGAATATTTGGAAAGATGCATTAATAGTTTTAAAAGGTGCACGGACAAAAAAGTTTCCATTCAATTCAAGTTCTTGTTCTTACCTTATCTAAAGTAAGAATAAAAACTTGCATGTATATATATATATATATATTTATGCATATATATATATAAATAGATAGAAAATTGAAATTCATACCTTAATAGTGTCGAAACAGATACATTACTCCATCCAAAACGATTTGAAGGTTGAGAATAAGTAAGCTCGCATTTAGTCGTGTCAAATGACTTCCTTCATATACATGCTTTAGACATTCCTCTCGAAGATATTTCTCATTTTTAGAAATATCCATGCTCTCACTGTCATTTTGATACCAATCCTCAATAAAATCTGCCATGCCATCATCTTCATCATTGTCACAATTCCTATCGGAGGACACATGTGAAGTCGTTGCATGGGTAGGAGGTGGTGGAGTACCCTCTGATTGATCAGAATCTGCACATCATAAGAAACATAAAAAAAAATATAAGTTATGTATCCATCAAATATAGTTAAAATTAAATATTTCATATACTTACAGTATAAAGTCGTTGCACGATGAGGAGACGGTGGTGGAGTTCCATTTGATTGATTAGAATCTACAAATAATGGTATTTGATATTAATAATTTGATTATCTACATAAATAAAAAATTCACATATACATATTTACACATACACACATATTCACATATACACATTTATACATACACACATATTCACATATACACAACTACATATTATTGTGGGATAAATGCATGTATTTTGTATGAATGAGTCTATGCATGCATGTGTGTGTACGTATATATGTGGATATGTATATGTGTGTTTATGTTATATGTATGTATATGTGTATATATATACATATATGCATGCGTATATGTTTGCATGTATATGTGTATGTGGGTATGTGTATGTGTGTGTATATATGTTTATGTATTCTGACTTTTTTTCTGTTTGAGATTAAATTAACAGGAGATATTGTATGGTCGAAAAAAATAAGAGGCGAGCTAACATACCACCTGAGTCGTGGTAGTTTTTTCGTAGACAGCTACGTCTTCAGGAGTCATTTCCTCAGCAGAAGGTACATAAATTAATAGTCTATATTTATAATTTTTAGATATTTTAGTAATTTTTTACATTTAATTTATGTATTTTTTTTCTTGAATAAACAAGCTGCTGCAAAGAAAAGAGTGGAGTCGGGCCACACATCGCACTTAGGCCAAATGGGCCATAATGGTTTTGTAGCTACGTTTGTAAGTATATGTGTTATTGTGAGTATATTTTTTATTTTAGTTAAAATGCAAGCAACTAATGTTTTTTATTTGTTTCATTGCAGCGAAAGGATTATGGCCGATATCCTACGAAACACGAGATCGAGTATGCTACACATTTTGGATATCGGCGTTTGGGCGAGTATATACAAGATCATCCTGATGCCTTTGTGAGTATTTTTAAATTTTATATAATTATTTTGTTGTTATGAATGTTTTAATTATTTTATTGATTTATGTTTGTTACATGTAATACAGGAGTATTATGGGGAGACAAATATGGATGAGGTGGAGAGACAAACACAGGAGGGACGATCTCGATCGTCACAGGGTGATCATGACGATGAGAATGAGGAAGATCAGGATGATCATGATATTGCTGATGATGATGATGATGATGATGATGATTAGGATTTTAGTTGATTATGACATTGGATTATATGTATTTACATTGATATATATATATATATATATATATATATATATATATTTATCTATATATTTTTCATTTCAGTTATGTTTTCAATTGTGTGTATGGTTAAGTAATGAAGAGTTTTGTTCTATTGATTGTTATTATTGTTTATATTAAGCATGTGTTTTAATACTTTAATTATATATTCATTCATATGTGTGTACCTAAGTGTATATGTATGTGTGTGTATGTGTATGTGTGTGTATATGTATGTATGTGCATGTGTATGTGTGTGTATATGTATGTATGTGCATGTGTATGTATAACTCTATGTGTATGTGTGTGTATGTGCATGTGTATGTGTGTGTATATGTATGTATGTGCATGTGTATGTGTGTGTATATGTATGTATGTGCATGTGCATGTATAAGTGTATATGTGTGTATGAGTATGTGCATGTGCATGTGTATGTGTGTGTATATGTATATGCATGTATATGTATAACTCTATGTGTATGTGTGTGTATGTGCATGTATATGTGTATATGTATGTATGTGCATGTGTATGTGTGCGTATATGTATGTATATGCATGTGCATGTATAAGTGTATATGTATGTATCAATATGTGCATGTTCTTGTGTATGTGTGTGTATATGTATAACTCTATGTGTATGTGTGTGTATGTGCATGTATATGTGTATATGTAGGTATATGCATGTGTGTGTGCATCTTCATCATGTATAAGTGTATGAGTGCATATCAATAAGTGTGAGTATGGTATGTAATGAAAATAACACAATTCAAATGATCTACAAATAATAGAAATTGTACTTACAATTGTTAGCCATAGTTTTTGCTTGGTTAGTGTAGAGCAGGTGAGCTTGCTAGCATTTGATTGACTTTATTTGGGGAGAAGCTTCGGGGAAGTGTCAAAGCATGAGCAATTTGAAGCAAAGTCTTTGGGAGGAAGTGGACGGCACCTTCTTGGACTTCGTATGCAATGGGCGACGCCTTCTTAGGCTACATATATGCAAAAGGGCGAGCCTCCTCCTAGACACCAAAGAATTTGGGCGACCATCTACCTGGGCGACCCTCCTCCTGGGCGACCCACCTCCTGGGCAACCCTCCTCCTGGGCGACCCACCTCCTGGGCGACCCACCTCCTGGGCGACCCACCTCTTGGGCGACCCTAGCCCAGGGCGACCCTCCACCTCTTCCTCCATATTGGGCGACTCTAGCCCAGGGCGACCCTCCACCTCTTCCTCCATATTGGGCGACCCTCCACCTCTTCCTCCATATTGGGCGACCCTAGCCCACGGCGACCCTCCACCTCTTCCTCCATATTGGGCGACCCTAGCCCAGGGCGACCCTCCACCTCTTCCTCCATATTGGGCGACCCTAGCCCAGGGCGACTCTCCACCTCTTCCTCCATATTGGGCGACCCTAGCCCAGGGCGACCCTCCTCCCTTTTCCCCATTTGACCCGGCCATGGGGCGACCATCATCCTAGGCGACTACCACTTGTGCTAACTGGGCGACGACCCATGGAGACTCACTACAAAGCAAGGCGACTACCGACTTAGTATGGGCTCCACCATGAGCTACTTGGGCGGCAAATGACGGGCAGAGTATATATTTTTTTTTATATGTGAGAGTGAAAAGTAATGCAGGGAATATTGCCACTTGGCTTTGGCGGTGTCAGAAGCTAAAATTGGGGGCCTTATTGAAGTTGGCTACCATCCTCCACCTCTGGACCACCACTTTGGCGCGTGCGGCACTTAAGGCTGGAATTTGGAAAGGCCACCCTTGGCCACTCTGGGTCTATATAAACAGAGGTTTGGCACTCATTTGGGGGGCTGAATCGGATGTAATCTGAATCGTGTGGGCTATTGCGTATCATCGCTATCATCATTTGTTGATGCTAGTTGAGGCTATTTTTTTTGGTCTACTCTCTGCACTCTGTTGCTACAGGCACACTGTGGGAGGTCACTCTGTGATGAGTATACAGAGCGTGGGCCTCCAGTGGAGTTGCTGATTAGCATTACAGGGTGATTGAGTGGCTTGGATCTAATCATTGGCATGCATCCGTGAATTTCTTCAGGATCAAGTCATCATCTTTATTGTATTCACTTTGTTGGTCTCACTCTTGTATTTTTGCTAGTTAGTTTTGGAATGGCATGCTAGTCCACTGTTACATCCTTTTGTAGTATTTTAGCTCTCTGTAATCATTTTCAAAGTTACGAAGTGATTTCCTCTCTCAAGAGCACTTGTCATTGATCCTTTCTCTATAACTGTACATTTTCACTTCTATTGGTTTTCTCTGTTATCAGTGAAGGTACCTGCACACAAGAATGTCACAGGGTATACTTCCCTAAGGAGAACCCCCCTTGAGTAGATGGAGTACTGGAAATGTATACAATTTGATATTGTTGAAAGTGGATACCCCGGTACCTCCTCTACAGTTTGGCACGCACGGTGGGACACTTGCATTTTTGTGTGAGGTATCTAGTGTGCACTATATAGTTGTCATTGCATTAATTTCTTGATTTTTTGCATTCTGTGAGTGGGTACATGACCCACACTCGAGTAGACAGAGAGCCCCTTCATGTACAAAAGAGCCTCAAGAAGTCAGCTCTACCTTCGGCTAGTACCCCTCTACCCTTAAATTTTTCCATCGATTTGGCTTCAACCCCGCTTTCAAAAGAGAAGCTGAGGAGGACGTTAGATTTTTCCTCTGATACTTCAGAAGAAACACCAGTGCCAATGGAGGAACTTTCTCATTTACTCTCTAGGTTGAACATCAAGTTCCCTACATTTAAGGGATTGGCTTATGAGGATGCGGATGACCACGTGAGGAGATTCGTCTCATTATGCCGCGGACGAGGATTGTAGAACCGAGAGGATGCAATGTTGGTACTCTTCCCATCTACATTGGAAGGCCTTGCAGACAAATGGTATAGTCAATATGCAGATGGACACTTCACTACATGGGAGGCACTGAAGACAGCATTCTCGCAGACATTCCGACCAAGCAACTCCTCTGAAAGAGCTCTAGATCAGCTGGAGAACCTAAAATTGAGATCAGGTGAATCCTTTCATGAACTTCACACTAGAACAAAAGCACTTGTTTCACGTCTGCCACATGCTCCAGGTGATTTCTTGGTAAAAAAATGGATAGAGAAAGCTCTGCCCAAGTCATCTCAGCAGAAGCTTCGTGAATCTCTTAGATTGGATGCAACACTTGATGATTTTGTTGCAATTGCATCGCGCATTGAGGAGGCTAGACTGCATTTTGAAGGGGAGGCCCAACCAAATTATGCATCAGACTTGGATCCTATCGGTCAACTCAGGAAGGAGTTGGAAGCCTTAAGAATGCAGCAAAGTCGCCAAGAAGAGAAGGTTGTGCCGCCGCCCCCACCCCACACTATTGATGAAGTAGCTCAACTTCGTCGTGAGCTCGAAGATTTGCGTACTACACAGGACATACGAAGACAGGTTTGGTGTACAATATGCAGCAATAGTGGACATTCCAATGTTAATTGTCCTAACAAGGTCAATTGTCAATTCTGTGGCAAAGATGGTCATGAAGCTAGAGACTACTACTACCTCAAGGGAGCACAACAACGAGGTAACCATCAAGCTTTGGATTCATATTATGCTAGTACTTCGAATGCACCTAATAGAGAAGAGACCCGTCCAACTCGGCCTAGATATAATAGGCCACTCATGTGTTATCGTTGTGGTGAGTATGGCCATATGCAGAACAAGTGCTCCCTACCAGAAGGTGCACCTCCCTGTCAGCATTGTCCAGATGCTAAAGATCACTACACCAGAGATTGCCCAAGGAGCCGCCCTCCTCCAATTCACATGATTGCAGTCTCCCCACAAGTAGAAGGTATGACCACTCAGTCTTATGCTGTTTCATCTTCTTCAATGCCAATGATGACTAGAGCCAGGCAAGCGGCAACAGCCTATAGGGAGGAACAACAAGGACTCAAAGATAGAGATGAGGAAAAGAAGGTGGGATGGATGGACCAAGCAGACATTGAAGGAGCTTATGAGAGGGTGACTACTTTGCTAAAAGATCAACCAACAAGTCCTCAGGAAGAAACACAAGAGGTGAACATTGAGGAAATCTTGAGAGGTATTCATCATAAGATTAGTCTGTACCAACTTATAAAGATGGATTCAAAAGTAAGAAGTGATTTGTTGAAGATTATACACTCTGCATGCTTGTGCCCACCTCCTAGCATAGATGGTTTTATGGTTGACTTTCCCCCTGCACCCCTGGCTGACTATCAGAGCTCAAGATTATCTGTTTTTATAAAGGATGAAGCTCTCAAAGGTGTTATCATAGATGGAGGTTCTGGCATCAATTTGATGCCAGATTTCACCATGAAGAAACTAAAGTTGAATCCCACGAAGGCAGCACCCTTCACAGTTACATTAGCAGATCAACGTCGGGTTGCACCGCTTGGCATTGTTGAAAAGGTACTTATGATAGTGCAGGGTTGTCACTTTGTTCTAGACTTTGTTGTTATTGCCCTGCCACAGGAGACCTCATACCCTCTACTCTTGGGAAGGCCTTGGCTAAGGCAAGCAAAGGCTCTACAAGATTGGGGAAATAACAAGTTATGGATTTCCACATGTACTAACAATCAATTACAGATACATTTGGAAGAAGGATCAGACATCAACAAGGCTACTGGGTATACAATGGACACTCAGGTAATGCCTTCTGAAGATGATACCCTATTAAACTGGATGATGGGGAGTACAGAATGCTGCACAGTGGAGATATGTGAAGTAAATGAGGATTTTATAGAAGCAGCCCAAGGAGGCCAGAAAGAGGAAAAAATTGATGTTTTTCACTTGAACAGTATGGAAGAGAGTAAGATATGTGATCGCAAGAAACTAGAGGAAGAAGCAAAAATTGGGCACCATGAGGCCCAAGTTAGGCACCTCGCTCATATCAGGCACCAAAAAGCCCAAGTTGGGCACCTAGCTGGTGGTGGCCCAAGTGGGCGACAGGAGGCCCAAGGTGGTGGCCCAAGTGGGCGACAGGAGGCCCAAGGTGGTGGCCCAAGTGGGCGACAGGAGGCCCAAGGTGGTGGCCCAAGTGGGCGACAGGAGGCCCAAGGTGGTGGCCCAAGTGGGCGACGGGAGGCCCAAGATGGTGGCCCAAGTGGGCGACAGGAGGCCCAAGGTGGTGGCCCAAGTGGGCGACAGGAGGCCTAGGGTGGTGGCCCAAGTGGGCGACAGGAGGCCCAAGTTGTGCACTTAGCCAAGAGTGGCCAAAATGGGCCAATCCTTCCTCTGGAACTCACTTCTTCTCTTAAGCAAGGTAGTCGAGCTTATCTTTTGCAGGCACCTCCCGAAGGACCGAAACCTCTAATTGGGCCACTAGACCCGGATAGTCAAAATTTGACAATCGGCGCCACTACAATGATATGTAAGGAGAAGACAGGTAAACATAAAAAATTGGATGATTTTATGCTTGCAGGACCAGAAAGTGACAAAGTTGTGCCTGCATCTGAGGAGGCTAATTTTGACCTTCAAGAACTACCATTTTCAAATATACCTTTAGGATGGATCAAGGAACAGATTGTGGATCATAAATTGAACTCCGCTCCTGCATACAGTGGGGATGAATTTTCAAGTGAGTCTAATTCCGAAACGTTTGTTCAAGAAGTAAATCTTGGAGATGAAGAGAACCCTCAAATAGTTCACTTGGCCTCTTGGTTGTGGCATTATCCCTCTTTACTACAGAAGGTGACTTCTCTACTTTTTTCATATAAAAATGTCTTTGCATGGTCCTACAAAGATCTAACAGGGATACCAGAGGAGCTTGGATTACATCGAATACCTTTAGTTGAAGGAGCTTCACCTGCAAGAAGCAGGCCTTATCGTCTCAATCCAAAGTACGCAGAGGCAGTAAAGCTAGAAATAACGAAAGTGGAAGAGGCAGGTATTATTGTTCCAGTAGAACATTCAAAGTGGCTTTCTTCCATGGTCATTGTACCAAAGAAAAATAGTGGCAAAATAAGAGTATGCATTGATTTTCGTGCTTTAAATAAGGTGACTATTCAAGATGGCTTTCCTCAACCATTCACAGAGTAGTGCTTGAGAAGTAGCTGGACACACTCTATACTAGTTTCTCTTGATGGTTTCAGTGGCTACAACCAGATAGTGATTCATCCTGAGATAGAGACAAAACGGCCTTTGTTACTCCATGGGGCCACTTATTGTTATACCCGCATGCTTTTGGCTTGAAAAATGCACCAGCTTCCTTTAATAGAACAATGTATCTGATACTAGGGAAGTGGTTAACCACCTTTCTGCGCATTTTATGGATGACTTTTCAGTGTTTTCGGGCACGGATAGGAGAGCAATAGTTCAAGATTTCCATGATCACTTGGAAAATCTGAAGGAAATCTTTGAGCAGTGTCTCAAAACAGGTTTGAAGTTAAATCCTGCTAAATGTCATTTTTTGGTCACTAAAGGCACTCTCCTTGGTCATATAGTATCGACCAAAGGGATAACTGTTGATCTGGCAAAGATCACTGCTATCCTCTCCATGCCGATTCCACGAACTCCAAAGGAAGTACAAAGTTTTTTAGGCCATGTAGGATACCATAGACGATTTATCAGAATGTATTCAGAAATAGCTAAGCCCTTGTCCAGACTTACAAGTAAGAAGGTTCCTTTCTCATGGAGTCCTGAAGCTGAGAAAGCATTTTGCGAACTAAAATTGAGGCTATGTACTGCTCCACTTTTAACTATTCCTAATTGGTCATTAGAGTTCCATGTGCATACAGATGCCAGCCTTCATGCAGTTGGAGCAGTCTTGGCTCAACCATCATCACATAAGGTAGACCAACCTATCACCTATGCTAGCAGATTGCTTACCAAAGCAGAAAGGAACTACAACACTACTGAAAGGGAAGGTTTGGCTATCATATTCGCTCTTCAAAAATTTCGGCATTACCTCCTAGGTGTGCATTTTATTGTCATATCTGATCATCAGCCTTTGAAGTACTTGATTAACAAGCCAAGAGTAGCTGGAAGGATTTGGCGATGGTTATTGCTATTTCAAGAATTTGATTTTGATATTCATATTAAGCCAGGGAAAGAGCACTATATGGCGGATCAGGTATCAAGGACTGCTCTGAGTGAAAAGGCAACAGGTATTAATGATGAACTAGTGGATAGTACTCTTTTTCTGGTTGCAATGCAAACCGATTGGTATGATGGAATTCTTCAGTTCCTCTCAGTTGGAAAATTCCCCAACCATCTAACACCATTAGAAAAGAGGAAATTACTCCTTAAGTCCAAATCTTACTCACTCATAGACGGAAATTTATATAAATATTGTCATGACGGTATCTTGAGAAAGTGTGTTTTTCCAGAAGAAGTAAACTTTTTGCTTGAAGCAGCACACAACGAAGGGCATATGAAGGGAGATGATTTGGCTCACAAAATTATCCACAAGGGACTATGGTGGCCTCAGATATACAAAGATGCAATCAAATTTGCTAAGGAGTGCGACATCTGCCAGAGATGTGCCCCTAGGCCAACCAAATTGAATTTTCAACCATTAGTCGTCTCCACAGGATGGCTACCTTTTGAACGTTGGGGTCTTGATTTTATTGGTCCGATCAGTCCAATTGGTCAACCTGGGAGTAAGAAATATATTATGATGGCCACATGTTATGCAACTAAGTGGATAGAAGCTAAAGCCACTACAGATTGCACGGCCTTGACAGTGGCTAAGTTTTTGTTTAAACGTATTTTCTCAAGATTCGGTTGCCCACTTGAAATAACTAGTGATAGGGGCACTCACTTTGTAAATCAGTTGATCCAATTCGTCTTTGATAGGTATAAAATCTTTCACAAAAAGTCATGTGCTTACTATCCAAGGGCAAATGGCCAAGCGGAAAGCTCTAACAAAATTTTGATTGGGCTCTTACGCAAATTATCCTTTGATCATCAAAGTTCTTGGCCACAAGCATTAATCGGTGCAATTTGGGCTTTCCGAACTACTAGAAGGGGAACCACTGGTGAGAGTCCATTCCGCTTAGTATATGGTAAAGAGGCCTTGGCACCATTTGAATTTATTATCAGGAAGGAAATTGGAGCCAGAACCATTGGAATTGAGCCTCCCATTAGAAGACTTGTGGCATTGGAAGAATATAGGGAAGAAGCCTTGAGGAAACTGTAGGTAAGCAAGAGGAACGCAAAGGTTGCATGACAAGTATCTAAGGACTAATGAGGTACAGGAAGGATCTTTGGTCTTGGTGCATCAGGATCCCGCCAACATCCACCAAACTGGCACCTAAATGGATAGGGCCCTACAAGGTGATAAAGGTATTATCACAAGGAGGCAGTTCATTTAGAGGACTTGCAGGGTGAAACAACACCCCTGGTCAACATCTCCAGGGTGAAAAGCTATTTGAATTAATGCAAGCAGATGGAATTCACTCACTGTACATACCATAGTTCTTTTCATTTTCTGCAGTTCATTTTGTTTGATAGAATAAGCAAATAAATGAGTTGTTGCACCGGGACGGTGCAAAGTCTTGATGTGGGGGTCTGTAGAGCAGGTGAGCTTGCTAGCATTTGATTGACTTTATTTGGGGAGAAGCTTCGGGGAAGTGTCAAAGCATGAGCAATTTGAAGCAAAGTCTTTGGGAGGAAGTGGACGGCACCTTCTTGGACTTCGTATGGAATGGGCGACGCCTTCTTAGGCTACATATATGCAAAAGGGCGAGCCTCCTCCTAGACACCAAAGAATTTGGGCGACCATCTACCTGGGCGACCCTCCTCCTGGGCGACCCACCTCCTGGGCGACCCTCCTCTTGGGCGACCCACCTCCTGGGCGACCCTCACCCTGGGCGACCCACCTCCTGGGCGAACCCACCTCTTGGGCGACCCTAGCCCAGGGCGACCCTCCACCTCTTCCTCCATATTGGGCGACTCTAGCCCAGGGCGACCCTCCACCTCTTCCTCCATATTGGGCGACCCTAGCCCAGGGCGACCCTCCACCTCTTCCTCCATATTGGGCGATACTAGCCCACGGCGACCCTCCACCTCTTCCTCCATATTGGGCGACCCTAGCCCAGGGCGACGCTCCACCTCTTCCTCCATATTGGGCGACCCTAGCCCAGGGCGACTCTCCACCTCTTCCTCCATATTGGGCGACCCTCCTCCCTTTTCCCCATTTGGCCCGGCCATGGGGCGACCATCATCCTAGGCGACTACCACTTGTGCTAACTGGGCGACCACCCATGGAGACTCACTACAAAGCAAGGCAACTACCGACTTAGTATGGGCTCCACCATGAGCTACTTGGGCGGCAAATGACGGGCGGAGTATATTTTTTTTTTATATGTCAGAGTGAAAAGTAATGCAGGGAATATTGCCACTTGGCTTTGGGGTGTCAGAAGCTAAAATTGGGGGCCTTGTTGAAGTTGGCTACCATCCTCCACCTCTGGACCACCACTTTGGCGCGTGCGGCACTTAAGGCTGGAATTTGGCAAGGCCACCCTTGGCCACTCTGGGTCTATATAAACAGAGGTTTGGCACTCATTTGGGGGGCTGAATCGGATGTAATCTGAATCGTGTAGGCTATTGCGTATCATCGCTATCATCATTTGTTGATGCTAGTTGAGGCTATTTTTTTTGGTCTACTCTCTGCACTCTGTTGCTACAGGCACACTGTGGGAGGTCACTCTGTGATGAGTATACAGAGCGTGGGCCTCCAGTGGAGTTGCTGATTAGCATTACAGGGTAATTGAGTGGCTTGGATCTAGTCATTGGCATGCATCGGTGAATTTCTTCAGGATCAAGTCATCATCTTTATTGTATTCACTTTGTTGGTCTCACTCTTGTATTTTTGATAGTTAGTTTTGGAATGGCATGCTAGTCCACTGTTACATCCTTTTGTAGTATTTTAGCTCTCTGTAATCATTTTCAAAGTTACGAAGTGATTTCCTCTCTCAAGAGCACTTGTCATTGATCCTTTCTCTATAACTATACATTTTCACTTCTATTGGTTTTCTCTGTTACCAATGAAGGTACCTGCACACAAGAATGTCACAGGGTATACTTCCCTAAGGAGAACCCCCTTGAGTAGACGGAGTACTGGAAATGTATACAATTTGATATTGTTGAAAGTGGATACCCCGGTACCTCCTCTACAGTTAGCTTCTTGAATAACCTGCAATAAAGAGAGAGAAAAGAGAGAGAGAGAGAGAGAGAGAGAGAGAGAGAGAGAGAGAGAGATCTAGAGAGAGAGAGAGAGAGATCTAGAGAGAGAGATCTTGAGAGAGAGAGATCTAGAGAGAGAGAGAGAATTCAAAGAGAGAAAGATGCAGAAAGAGAGAAACAAAGACAGAGGGAGAGAATAATAGAGAGCTTAAGCAAAACAACAATTCTGCATATACTTGCTTCAGCTCGTAAGCGCAGCGCAATTGCGAACATTGGAGAGCTCTTCGATCGGATGCGTGAAAATGCCGATTACAGAGCCTCCAACGTTTTAATTTTTGCCCATCAACAGATCGTCGTGTAAGCGATGCTATTTGTCGTCGTATAAGCGACATTTGTTTATCGTTGCTTATCGTCGCAAAAAATCGTCGCTTAAGCGACGCCTTTAAGAAGCATCGTTTAAGCGACGTTGTACGGGGGCGTCGCAATCCAAGTCGCAAATACCGTCGTTTTTTGCGTCGTATAATCGACGGTCCGCACCCGACGCTAATTGCGATGCAGGTTACAATTTTATAGCGACGAAATTCTGTCGCCTTAACCGTCGCTATACGCCCGTATTCCTTGTAGTGAAGATAAGTGACATCAAAAGTATGCTCAAAATCAGCCATAATGATGTCAACATTTGAATTAGATGACCCAATCAAGAGTATGTCGTCAACATAAAGAACAAGCATTGTAAGCTCATCCCCTTCTTTGCATTCATAGAGTGTTCTTTCAATGGGATTGAGACCCTACAAAGCTTTATGCAAGTGATAAACGATATGATTTTGCCCTTTCATGGAAAATATAGGAGGCTGCTTCACATAGATCTCTTCTTGCAAATCAGCACATAAGAAAGCTATTTTTATGTAGGTGCAAATATTTTTTCATAGTCAATGCCATATTTTTGTAGATATCCTTTGGCAACCAATCTAGCCTTGTAGCAATCAATGCTACCATCAACTTTCTCTTAATTGTATGAACCCACTTTGGCATTTTTTTCCTTTTGGTAATTCACATAACTCCCATGTACCATTCCTATGTATGGAATCCATTTTTTAGTGCATAACATGCATCTTGAAAAGAAAATGGCTCTTCATTAGTGGTTGTTGCAATAAGAGAATAATACACAAAATTACTTGATGCATGGCAAGATCTTGATCTACTCAAACTAAAGGTACAGTCAACTTGTTCTCCTGCAAAGTTTGTTTCAACCACTTTTATATAGTTTATGCACCCTTGATAGACATGCATTCATTAGCTAATACATCATCATCATGTATATCATATGTGGGCTGACATTTATGTTCATTTTTACCCCTATTTCGATGTAAATTTTCATGCATAAGTGGTTGGAAATTTTGAGCAGTTCCAACCATGTTTGGCTGAAAAAAATGCAGCCATGACTGGCTTGAAATTCTCTCCATTTTCAACTTTATTTTTCTTGAATTTTTCATCTCTTTAATCTCACTTGGCTAGTCTGCATGGCCATAGTCAAGTGCACCAGTTAAGGAACTAAGGCATGAGTGTATCAAACACATCTTGTGAGCTACTTGTTTGCTATTATTTTCGCTTGTCACTTGATTTTCTTTTCTGCTCTCTATGTTTTGGTTGACCAACTGACCGTAATCCTTCCGTTTTCTTATCTAACCATGATTAATAGCTGCCTCTCTGTCGTTGCTTCTGTTAATGCATGCATGTCACCATTATGTCGGTATATTTCCAATACTGCGTTATGATTAGGGTTCTTGCCGCCTGATTTTTCCAAATGCTTATACTTAATCTTGTTCTTTCCGCTGTTAGTCGCTATTGTGTCTTTATGTGTTTGCGCCCGCGTTGCTCTGTGTTTTTGCTTATCTTTGAGTGCGCCATGGAAGCTCTTGCTAACATAATAACCTTCCGTGCCGGTCTCACTCCGGATGTGAGTGAGTACTTACGTGCTCGGAGACTGTTGGCCTTCGCTGAATTGCCTTGGCATTCAGTGGAGTGTCATCCCTTCCACACGCAGATCATCTCTGCCATCGCCGCCACGCCTACTACAGAGTAGTGCTGGCTGTTAACGTGCTTAAACCCCCGGATAGTTGTTACACTAAGCACGGTTGTTGAGGGGTTTCGTCTCCCTTTGGAAGGATTGATCGATGGACCACTCCTTCCACTAGCAACTATGAAAGAACTTTTTCCCCGACACTCATCTAATGAGTTTGCCATTCTTTGCCGACCCGAACCAGAGCGTACCGCTTTGCAATTTCTTGTAGCAGTGTTAAACCTGCAAAAATGCACGTATGGCATTTCCAAACCTTTTTACTCGATGATTGATACTACCTCACGAGAGGGTGTCAATTTCACATCCTTTTTCTTCTGGCGCATTCACCATGAATGCTTAACCGTTACTAAACAACTCGCCAAGAACGATATGCCTCGTACACGACTGCCCCACCTCCTCACGCTTCTCCTTCCGGTTCTACAAGCCGCACAACCCCCTCCAAACAATACTATGCTGTTACATGAGGAATCTACCCAGCTGGTGGAGGAGGACAATGAAGAAGACCTGCTCCAATTTTTTCAGTGGAAACGCAGACGCATTAGCCCAACACAAAGTCAGGTGCAAGGTTCCACCACCGTCCAAGAAGTTGATATCTTCCATGACACCGCCACTTCTTTACAGGTTGAATCTGTCCCATCTTCTTCTGGTAAGCAGCCGGAAAAGGACATTATTATGGAAGATGTAGCTGAAGTCTCATCGAGGGAGGAATCTTAACCACTGGATGTTGAGCCTGTGAAGGAGATAGCGGAAGCTACTGTTGTTACTGAATGTCAACCTCCTTCTTCACCAACCGCAGATGCCCAAGCAGATGCAGTCAATCAAACCGCAGATGTCCAAGCAGATGAAGTCAATCAAATGACTGGAAATGCAAAGGTAGTTACCGAAGCCGCCTTGTCAGTACCATAGCTTGAGACCGGAATAGTTTTGGTTCGGACTGCCCTTATCCCTCTTCCTCCTCCAACTACCATTCCTGATACTGCTACTGTTCTTCCCGTTGCGCCTTCAACTGATATTCGTGAGGCGTCAACCCATCTCCTCTCCTCTCCCGACTACTCTCCACCCTCCTCACCTCATCTGTTCTCTCCCTCATCATCACAACCTCCTCCTTCTCTTCCCCCCAAGGAGTAATGTTCAAGGAATTGGTGTCCATGGGCCAACTTCTTATTCAATTTTCACAACAGTTGCCGTTCCAGATGAAGATGGCAACTCAAACCATTCAATAGGAGTTGCAGAACAAGGTTGACCTGCTCGAAGTAGATATTGCCCTGCTCCAGGAAGAAGCACTTGCGGTTAAAGCCGAGAATCATGCATTGTAGACTCAAATCCAGCAACTCCAAGAACAATTGGAGAAAAAAGACAATCTGATTGCTGAACAGGACACCGAAATCACTGGTTTGAAGCAAGAACTTACAGACAAGATAGATGCAATGACTGCATTAGGCAATGAGCTCCACAGTACGAGGGATGCATTAAGCATTTTAGAAGAAGTTTCCCAGTCCCTTGCTGCCAATGTGCTTAAAGCAAAAGCTGAGTTACATAATGTTACTAAGAGATTGTTCCAGAGAGATCAAGATTTCACTGCGGAGAGTGCCAAGACCATATAGTTGAAGAAAGAACTTGCAGGTGTGCAAAAGGAGAGAGAAGACTTTTTCAAGAGGATGCAATTTCAAGCGCAGGAGCTGGAAAGACGAGAAAAGCAATTGGGCGTTCAAGCAGACAGGCTATCTCGAATTGATGGAGAGGTAGCTGAAATGAAGCTGAGAAGAGATGCTACCATCACCAATGAATTCTACCTTCAAGAATCATTTTTGTAGACGTAGACGGATTTATCAATAAGCTAGGTCATTGCTGCCAGTTCTGTTAGGACTGATGCACAACTTATCGAGCCTGCCATTTTGAAAGATATGTTAGATTCCTTAAAGCAAAAGATTACCCGAACCTTTAAATTAGCTAGAACTCTGTATATCCAGGGCATCATTGATGAGCCTTAACTGTAATTTCCATTTTTGGGTTCGATTCCACCGTGCGTGCGAGTGTAAGCCGCCGGAAAGGAACTCATATTTCTTGTAAAATATATCATGAAAAGCTGCACGTTGTCGGGAAGAAGGAGATCGGGCAGGAAGCCGGCGCTGGGGTTGGATCAGGCCCCTCTGGTGCGTGCCGTTCCCCCTGTCCTACGAGCGACGTCTGCGCACTGGGCGCCTTGCCTATACTCTCTGGAGTGTGTGCGATCCTCGTAGGGCCCTGCCCCTCAGAAGTGACGGGACGTGCGTGCGTACGCGTGAGACTGCAGGCGTCGAGAGTGCGAAAATCCAAGTACAGTGACAACGCTAAGGCACGAAAGTCAAATGCAGCTGAATTCATCCAATAAATTCTGAATGATACAAATATGCTAGCGACAGTGCGGGTCAATGATGTGAAAATCCACTACAATGCGGATCAGGTGAATACAAATGTCTGCCGCTGCTACAATGCAGATCGGCTAGATATAAACTAGATCCCTCGCTACAGTGCGAGAAATCGCCCCGTTGAACTTCTTGGCGGATCTTCCCTCCAGGTTATTGCGATTTCTCATGATGTGAAGAAGGATTAAATGAAGTAATGAAAATCTTTGAGGACCAAAGATAAAAAGCTATACACACCTCGTGGATCTTCTTGGTGCATCTACTCTCCAAGTATTTGATTTTGCATGGACTATTGAAGTAAAGTGAAGACAATTATTTGAAGAAGATTCGAAGTAAAGCTTTTTTTTGAAGATCGAAGACATAAAGCGAAGAAAAGATCCATCTGCGAAGACCGAAGCCGAAGAAAATATCCATCCGTGAAGACCGAAGACATAAAGCAAAGAAAAGATCCATCCGCGAAGACCGAAGATATCTGAGTACTCTGAAACCTTCCCCAGGCTGGTCCACAAATAAGTATAGATCCATCAGGAAAAAGTCTTACAACTTTTTCTCGAAGGATGGACTTATTTGGCGACACGCTAAGGGCAAGATAAAGAGTCCACAGAGGGTATTGAGTTCGAGGAGTCTTCAGAGCAAAGTGATGAGAGAGATGCATGAGACCTTATGGGCAGGTCACAAAGGATTCTATGCTACATATGAGAAGATTAGGGAGGCCTATTGGTGGCCAGGGATTTATGGGAGTGTGAGAGGTTTTCTAGACACTTGTGCTACATGCCAAGTGCATTCATTAGTTAGGCACATAGACCCGTTACATCTGACCTACCCTCCTTGTATCCATTACAAGTGGGTGGTCGACCTTGTAACCATGCCCAAAGGGATAGATAAGATGAGATACATTGTACTTGCCAGAGAGGACTTGACCAACCATGTGGAAGGTCGAGCTCTCCGTACGAAGACAACTTATAATGTATGCAAATTCCTTTTAGAAGAAGTGATCTCGAGGTTTGGGTACGTCGAGAAAGTGGTTGCGGACAGGGGAGAGTTGGATGCGAGAGAGGCGAAAGAGTTCTTTGATCGTCATGGAATTCGATTGTATCTCACCACTGCTTATAACCCAGAAGCAAATGGGCAGATCGAGAGAGGTCACCCTTCCATCGTGAAGGCGATCTCTAAGGCTTGCAACGATGACATCAAGCAATGGCCTAGGTTTCTTCCATTCGCACTATGGGCTGATAGGATGACTTACACTCGGTCCACTGGTTTCATGCCTGCTGAATTGATGTATTGTCAGAAGCCAGTCTTCCCCATCCAGACTCAGATAGTGACATGGTTGACGCTCCCATGGAATGATGGTATGACTAGAGAGGAACTTTTATCATTGAGAATAAAGGAGTTAGAACAAGGAAATGAAAAATCGAAAGAAGCAGTCCAAAAATTGAAGGAGTCAAGGTTAAAGAATAAGATCTATTTTGACAAAACCCATCGACTTAGACCACGTAAGATTGAGGTCGATGATTGGGTGTTGGTGTACGATAGTACATTTGATACCTAATACGATGCGAGGAAGAAATTGACTAAACGATGGTTTGGGCCGTATGTGGTTACGTCTGTATTTGAAAATGGTATGTATGCGCTTCGCGAGTTAGATAGTACTCCTTTGAGATCTTTGATTGCAGGTAAGAGGATAAAATTATTCAAGAAAAGAAATGAAGCGGACTATGAGATTGAGGAGGAACTTCTGGAGGATGCTGATGATACTGAGACTGATGCTGATGAAGAATGATAGACTATGAAGTTGAAGAAAAACTGGATCAATCAATGAAGAAGATGAGGCAAAATAATCAGGTGAAATGTTTCCGATCTGAGTTATGTTTCCTTTTTGATAGAGCATATGCATTGCATTGATGTGTGTGATAAAGACATGTATGAATTTATGAAAATCATGTAGAATGAAGATAGCGAATATCTATTATGGGTTTGTGTTGACGATCGTGATTCGTATCCCGCAGAACACACATATGCAGAAAATAGACAAGAGACAAGAGAGAGAAAAGAAAAAGAGACGACACAAGATTGGGTGCAATCTCCCCCCACATGCTCTCATGGACACTCTATGAGAGCATGTGTATTTATAGGTGATTCATATTATGTCCTTGATGGAAGGTACATGAGTGCCACACTAAAAATAGTGTGCTTTTGCTTTATTTATAAAAATAGCTATAAATAGCTAAAAATAACTATCTTCTAAAAATAACTCCAAAAAGTATGTGAATAAATCACTTGCATTCACACTCGTTCACACTTGAACTTGTTCATACCCTCATGGATCTCCACCTGCTAAATCAAAACACAAAACACATTAAAATCCTCAAGGCATTAAACCTTCATTCCATATATTCCATAAAGTATAACAGTTTGCATGAAGCATGAGCGACTAGGAATGATATGAATGAAATCAGTTGGCGGACTAGAGATTTTGAGAGTGAAAGCTTGGGGATGTGATGGCATGCTTAGACCAAGTGCATGTATATACTGATTGATTTGAACACTTAGCGAGTGGGAAACTTTGGATCCTAGTATTTATTTCTTGATAGATCTTACCTCCATATGGATCATGATTCATGAAAAACATTCATACTCAAGCTAGCTTATATGTGTGTGCATGTTGTTAGTGCGCTACGATGGACTAGTAGGCGGGTGGAACCACATTGGTCGGGCGATCAACGCCACGAGTCGTAGCTAGTTTCGTTGTAGGCCTGACCTACTTGTTGTCATGCGCCTGCATGGGTCGGTAGGCAGGTGGAGTCACTCTGGCCGGGTGGTCAGAGCCACGAGCTGGTGTCGATTTCATGTAGGGCTGACATTGTGTATGTCGTGCGCTATGTCGGGTCGGCAGACAGGTGGGGTAAACTTGGCCGGACGGACAAGTCCATGAGTCGCACCCGATTTCGACATAGTCCGATTTGTGAAAATGAAAGATAAAAAGAAATGCTGAGCTAAGACGAAGAGAAAAATAAAAATAAAAAGAAAAATAAAAAGGAAGAGGAAAGAGATCTAATGGAGAGTTGGAGAGTAGGAGATAAATAGTAGGAATCAAGGTATATTCTACAAACAGAGCTAGTAGAAACATAAGTATATGCTAGTACTTAGAATGAGGAGTTGGATCTGAACCAGTTGAACGAATAGAAGATCTAGAAAGCCAACGGTTTATTCATGTGATTACTTGTCAGATTGCAGATGCAGAAACATAGTATGATATTTGTAAAGCTTGAATCTATTATTTTTTAAAATTCGTACTAATCTTTATAAAATTTCATGAAGTGCATGAAATCACGTTTTAATTTTGAGAAGAAGAAAATAAAAAGTAAAAAGTATTTCAAAAGAACCCTGATACTCTTCTGTTGGATCTTGCAGGTTGGCCCATCGGGACGATGTGCAGGTTTAGCGGGGGCAAATGTTGGGATGAAATCCCGCAGAGAAGTGTGCATGATTCTTTTTCAAAAATTTATAAATTTATGAGTTTTGTGTGATGTTTTGATTGAAGAGGGTATATTTTGTGCATGATTTGACTGATTTGATTGCCTGTGTGATAAGAAACCATGCTAGAGATGTGCATTAGACTCGTGTGTGTAAATAACCGATATTAGACCCATGAAAACCTAGGTTTGACCCTTTAAAACCCTTGAAAACATGCGTCTACCCCATGAAAACCGGACTTGAACCCTTGGAAACCCTTGGAGTTTAGGTTCGAAATGTAAATAAACCATTAAATTGACGAGCTTGAGTTAATTGTGGGCAAATCCCTAATTACCCCGATCAAAAACCTTGACTTAGACCCTTGGAATTGGCATTTTCCGTAGGTCAAACCCTTAGAATAATTAGATTGTAAATATTCAATGTGAAGTCGAAACTTTAGTCTAGAGAAAAATTAAAAGATTACCAAAAATATAAAGTTCATTGAGGAGGTTAGAACGTTCTAGAAGGAAGTCTTAAGGGGGGTTCTATAAATAAGTGCGAATTCATTTGTTTCTTCACCACCCCGTGGATTATCCTTGCGGAACTTCTTTCCAGGTTATTGAGTGATCGGAGGCTATTGCGGTTTATGAAGTGAAGAAAATCATTTTGAGAAAGATTTGAAGTAAAGATTGAAGACCGAAGACCCAAAGGGAAGAAAAGATCCATCCACAAAGACCGAAGCCGAAGTTCTGTGGGCGATTTCTCGCACTGTAGCGAGGGATCTAGTTTATATCCGGCCGATCTGCACTGTAGCGGCGACAGAAATTTGTATTCACTTGATCCGCACTGTAATGGATTTTCACATCATCGACCCGCACTATCGCGGGCATATTTGTATCATTCAGAATTTATTGGACGAATTCAGCTGCATTTGACTTTTGTGCCTTAGTGTTGTCACTGTACTTGGATTTTCACGCTCTCGACGCCTACGGTCTCACGCGTACGCACGCACTTCCCGTCACTTCCGAGGGGCAGGGCCCCATGAGGATCGCACACACTCCAGAGAGTATAGGCGAGGTGCCCAGCGCGTAGACGCCGCTCGCAGGGCAGCGGGAACGGCGCGCACCAGAGGGGCCTGATCCAACCCCAGCGCCAGCTTCCTGCCCGACCTCCTTCTTCCCGACAACGTATGATGTAAAGGCGTAGCTTAACGTTGTACCCTTTGACAAGATTAATGAAAGAGTCACGTCAAGCAGAAGGTAGACATCGGACTGTTCATCTGGGCAGAAGCCGGAAGCGAGCGCTGTTGCAGAACTCTGTGTAACGGAGTCTGTTCCATTGATTAAGTTTAATCATTAAGTGAAGTTAATGAAGTATTAAGTAATTGGATTAACATGCTAAGTGAAGGAGTTACACGATAAATAGTACTGGAAGATAATATGTTAGCACTTAATTCAGTGAAGTCATATAACCTTAATATGTTTACAGACCCCTCGCCATCCCAAGAACCCAGTCGTGTATTAAACCTTAAACAGTAAAAGGGTTTAACACTTAACAATCAGTATGAACAAGGTACAATTTCTTGTACTGTGTGTATGACTATCTTTTAGAAAACAAGCATGATGCATTTTGCAAGGATGCAACCTTCACATGCATGCTTTTCAATGAAATCAAGTATTGGAAAACCAATAACCATGTCCTTCTTTTGCAAGTAAACAATACTATTTAAGTTCAAGTGATAAAAAATTAGCATGCTAAAGCTCCATTTCAGCCATGAAGGAAGTATGAGCAACCAAGGCATTTGAGGTACCCCTCTTGTATGTATCCAAGCGATACAAACCATTGAATAATGTACTGGAAACCATGATAATATGACCATTATTGAAATCATTAACCATACACTTATCATCAATAAAGTGTAAATGAAATCCAACTTTGGAAATCAAAGGAATTGAAATTAAGTCCTTCTTGATATCGGGTACATACAATGCATTTTTCAAGAGAATTGCACTTTTTTTTTGCATTCATAAGCTCAATTTATCCTACTCAAATGATAGGATAAGACACATTGTTTCACACACCACATGTCCTCCTTTGGGTCCATCTTTTGAAGATGCAAAAAACCTTTGTATGACTTTATGTTCTTTGAAGCACCATTATCAAAGAACCAATCCAAATCAACTTCACTCATAGCCATATATTAAGAATTCAATGATGCATCATAATGGCATGTAATAACACATGCCCAAGAATCTTGAGCTATGTTGGCTTCATCATTCTTTGCATTTGAAGAATTTTCAAAAATAGACATGTCATATTCCTTCTTCTTTTCATTGCACTTAGCAAGTTTTCTACATCATCAATAGTATGACCAGCCTTCAAAAAATATTTGCATCTCCTCTTCTTTTGCAAATCAACATCATTAGAGGTATGTGTGGAAGAGGAAGGATTAGGCTTTGGTTTTGATGAACCCAAGGCTCAACCATTTTCCCTTTTTGTGAGATAACAAGTGCTTGTGTTCCCTCAATCAAACAAGTCCTATTCACTTTAGATTGCTCTTCTTGCAAAAGAAGAAACACAACCTCATCAAATTCATACATATTTGGATTCTATTTTGCAACCAAATGGAGTGTAATGGAAAAGATTTGAAAAGTTTCTAGTAATCATTTCAACAATGTAGAGATGAGTGATGCATCTGGAGTAATCTCATTTATGTCTGCCAATTGCTCTTTCAAGTCCTTGATGCTTGCCACATACATATCCCCAGAATCATTTTCAGCCATACATAAATCCTCAAGTTCTTTCCTCAAGTATGTAACACGTGCTTCTTTATGCATGATATACAAAGAAGCAAGAGTGTCCCATGCTTGTCTTAATGATGAATATGACCAAGTATGTGTAACTATATGATGCTTTATAGAAAGAGTAATCAATGCATGATATTGAGCATCTTTTCCATCCCATCTAAGTTTCTCTTTTGTAGGTTGGGAAGGAGTAACCCGTATACTTGAAGAAGAAGCTCCATCTGGCCATTTTGACTTTGTTTTCCATTAATCTCCCCTTCAATGTCACAATGACACAAGGTTCAATAACGTACAAAACTTCCTATGATTGGATTTTTGAAAATATCTCTTAACTGATTTCCATTGAATATTAAGCTGACTGTGCATGAACTTAGATCCTTGAGAAACTATAAATTGAATGTTTAGATGTGTATTACATAGATATATCAAGCAACCAATTGCTTGACTATATAATGTAGCATCAAATGGTTTTGAATCTGCTTTTGATTGTAATGACACATTGACATCCATAGGTGTTTGGATAGGCTTGGAATCTTTCATCTCAAATATTTTTTCAACAAGTATCATATTCTTTATCTCTGCAACAACATTCTTTTTTGGCATGTACGCATTAGTGAGTTGATGAGAGATACCTTTGTATTTAAGAAGATACTTGAAGTCTTTAGAAATGTACTCTCCTCCTCTATCACTTCTCAAAATTTGTATCTTTGACTAAATTTCATTTTCAACCATAGCTAAGAACTTCTTGAAAGTAAGAAAAACCTCTGACTTAAATTTAAGAATGTAAATGCATGAATATCTTGAGAAATCATCAATAAACATAAAAAACTACTTGAAATCTTGAATAGAATTTGTTCTCATTGGACCATTCACATCTAAATGTATGATCTGCAACTTCCTTGTGGCAATTATGTATCCATGCTTCTTGAAAGGTAGTTTGTGAGGCTTTCCTTCAAGAAATCGTTTACATGGTTGCATCATCTAGTAGACCAAAAGTAGATAAATTGTCCACCATACCTTGATCTTTGATATGCTTGAGAGCTGTGTAACTAATATGAACAAATCTAGCATGCCACAACTTCATGTTCTCCATCGGTATAGTAGACCTAGCAACATTAGCATTAATAATTTTGGATAACACAAACATGCCTTTTTTGTTTTCACCTTGGAGTAGAAAATTCTCCTCATTAGGTGAGAGGATTTGACATGAATCTTTCATAAAAATAACTTTATTTGACAAGAAAGTAGAGATAGAGAGAAAATTCTTCTTCATTTCTTGAACATAAAAAACACTAAGAACATCCAAATTATGTGCTTTGGACTTAAGGTTTAGCTCTCGAACACTAAGAACATCCAAATTATGACCATCTGCAATGATCACTCTTCTACCTAAAGAGTTAGAAAAGGAACAAAATATCTTTTTGCAACCTGCCATATGCTTAGTAGCTCTAGAATACAAAATCCAAGGATTATCTCATATTGCATTTAATGCGACCTGAAAAATCTACTTCTTCAATAGTAATACATGCATCATCTTCAACATTATTACCTGATGCGTTCTTCTCATTAAGAATCTTTGCTTTTCATTTTTCTATGTAATGACTTGGTTTCTTAGAGTAATGACATACTCCTTTCTTTGAATTAGATGTAGTCGAAGACTTTTCTTTGGGTTTAGAGGAAGCATTAGGGGAAGGATTGGAGGACTTAGGATTAGAATAATTATCTTCCTTCTTGGATTGCCAACTCTTCTTCTCCTTATTTCCCTTCGATGATGATAACATTGCTTCGTCATTATCTTCCATACTCTTTTTTTTATCTTCATCTTCAAGTAATGGGAACTGTAGCTCTTCAAATGAAAGTTCTATATCTCTTGTAGAGAGAGATTTAAGAAGTCAAAAAAGCACAATATGAGGATGGAAGTGAGTTTAGAAGTGTATTTACCATCTCGTCATTATAAATGTTGACTCCAACATTGATGAATGGATCTTTTAAATCTTTGATCTTCAAAATATGTGTCTGAAATGATTCACTAACTTTCATCCTTGTATCGGCTAGTTGTCTCCTTAGATGAGCTTTCCTAGTAGGGTTTCTTGCTCTGATAGAGATTCTTTAACTCCAACCAAGCTTGAGGAAAGGTTGTGCATGACCTAATCTAGGATATAATATGCCTCTTGACTCCCATAGAAATGAATGAAAGTGCTTGTGCATCCCTTGAATCCCATTTGCATTTCTCTTCTATAGGAAATGATCTAATAGTAGTATGGACTCCGGATGATGAAAGTGTTTCTTCTTCTTCACTAACCTCCTGTTCAACAAAAATAAGAACAGGGGTTCTTCAAGAAGATGAAGTAGTCTCTTCTCTGACTTGTCTTGGCCTTGGATAAGTACCATTTACAATATTCTACAAGTCTTTGATACTAACAAATTCATCATTATAAAACTCCATATGGGATAATTAGACATTCCCTCAAGCTTGTCTTAATTTGCAAGTCTATAGTCACTCATCTTGTTCAGGGTGTATGTCAACTATGCTATCATACCAAATTTTGGAAGTGGGTGGGCCTCAATAACAATAAATCACATGTTTGGAGGATCTTTCAACACATGAAGCTTAGCATATACAGCTTAAGACTAAAAAGGAAGATGACTGAGAGACAGAGAGAGAATAGACGAGATTTTCAAAGTGTGTGATAAGCTAGGATACGCACATACACTATTGTACATTCAAATGTCGAATTACAATGTGTGAATATGATACATAATAACAAGATCTGAATCTAGGTAGAAATGGGAACTAGATACAAGAAAATTTCTACCTAGATACAAGAAATTGTGTGCCTAAGAGATATGAAGAGTGTGTGTGTGTGAATATGGAGAATATGAAGAGTTTAGACCTGTTTTACAGCAAACCCGAATTGTGGCTATCTAAATCAGAAACTAGTGAACGAACAAGTGAGGATAGATATAGACTTGTTACTCACATTATGTCTGCTGACACAAACTCCTCCAAATATATCTAGATGTAGAGCAGACCTCCTCCAAGTGTGTGAGAACACTTCCTGCAAGTTGACCTCCTCCTAGCATTGAGGTAGTAATCTAGCTTGAGCATGAGAAGATGTATACAATGATCATAGCTCTCGTATATAATTTTGACAACCCTTGAAATGCACATTAAAAAGCATGACATCTACAATCGAAAATCAACCACGAAAAACTCAATGCAAAAAATCTTCTACCAATAAAATATTGTGTTGCATCGATGTTGTATATAGGGATCAAACTTGAGTCATTGATTTGCATTTATATCAATTGTCCTAGAGCAAGGCACCCATGCACTTTTTCTTGAAGGAAAGGCTATAAGAAATGCATTACATGCTAGATTTGTTGACCATTTTGACTTTATTTTCTAATAGAAATTTCTTTTGAGGTACATATTTTCTTTTTTAGAGTAACCAAGAACTTTTGCTTTTTTTCTAAGATATGTTGTTGGAGTTAGACGTCTACGGAAGCACGCGAACATCACAAGGAAGAAGAAGAAGCTTGGAGCACAACACACAATACTGAATGTATTATTAGAGAATGTACAAAGATAAGTAGCCCATTAGGGCAATAGGCGTATATACAAGCCGGGGGGAAAAAACCTCCTAAAGAGGGAAAAAAGTGCCCCGACGGTCCTAGAGTGTTCACACACATCACTACCTAAATATATCAACAAATCCCACCTGGGAGTGATGCGTTGAACAAGTAGCTAGCACTCATGCATAAGGAAGTGCCAAGCTATGTGGAAATCACTCCACAAAAGGAAGTAAGCCCAAAGCTTTGCAAAAAGCTTCAAATTTCTCCCTAGGCAAAGCCTTCGTGAAAAGGTCTGCAATGTTCTCCTGTGTGGGCACATATGCCAAGCTGATCTCCCCAACAGAGAACCTCTCCCTGGCATAATGATAATGCACATCAATGTGCTTAGTGCGAGCATGGAACACACAGTTCCTTGCAACTCCCAACGCACTTTGACTGTCAGTGAAGATGGTGGTGGTAGAAGCTTGACCAACACCCAAATCAGCCATAAGGCGTTTGAGCCACACGCACTCAACAGTCATTGTGAAAGCTGCCCTATACTCAGCCTCACAACTGCAAGTGGCCATAGTAGGCTGCTTCTTGCTCAATCAAGATATACATGAGCTACCGAGCATGAAGCAAAAGCCACTAGTGGACACACGAGTGTCATAGCAACCAGCCCAATTAGAGTCAGAAAAACCATGCAAATCTGGCGGTAGTGATCCCCCGTTGTGATAAAACAACCCAAGTAGCCGAGTACCACTCAAGTAGCGAAAGATATGGTTAACCGCCTGCTAATGCTTGACTCCTGGGCAATGCATAAACCTGCTCATCTGTGAGACAAAAAACTGAATATCTGGCTAAGTAATGCATAAGTAAATCAAGCATCCAACAACCTGCTAATAGAGAACAACATCAAATGCATCTCGAGCATCATGAAGACTCAATCGTAAACATGTCTCCATAGGAGTGACAATAGGCTTACAGTCTTCAAGGCCAAAACGCTACAATAATGTGTCAATATATTTTGTTTGATACAAAGCCATTCCACCATCAAACGTGCATAAACTGAATGCCCAAATAATGATGCAAATGCCCCAAATCAGACATCTCAAATGAGGCATGCAAATCAGCCTTAAAATCAGAAATATGCCTCTCATGAGGACCAATGAGCAACATGTCATCAACATAAATCACAATGATCAGAAGTACATCATTAGCACGCTTAACATATAAGGTGCTTTCAGTTGGACTATTCTCAAAACCTTGTGCAATCAGATAGGCATGTATCTTTTCATACCAAGCACGTGGTGCTTGCTTTAAACCATATAATGCCTTCTTTAACTTGCACACCTGGTTCTCATGCCCTTTCTGCACAAATCCACGGTGCTAAAAAACATACACTTCTTCATGCAAGTCACCATTCAGAAATGCAGTTTTAATGTCCAACTGATGTACATTCCAACCATGATGGGCTGCAAGTGCACAGATGCTCTGAACAGTAGTCATATGGCATGTAGATGCAAATGTCTCATCAAAATCAATGCCTCTTTCCTGTGCATAACCCTTTGCAACAATCCTAGCCTTATACCTGTCAACTGTACCATAAGTTTTACGCTTTAGCTTGTATACCCACTTAGTGCCAATGGCCTTCTTGCCAGGAGGCAAGTCACATAAAGACCAAGTACCATTCTTCATTATTGCATCATATTCAGATTGCATAGCGGCCATCCAATTTTATGAATTTTGTGCTTCATCAAATGAAACCGGCTCAGTCTCATCACATAGACTAGATGCAGCCATAACATATAAATCTGTTGCAAAAGAGGCACTATGAGAGCATGATCGAGTACGATATGACAGAGCTGCATCTAATTTGCTATCATGCAAGGTCTACACCAACCATTTTGGCATAGTTCTTGCCTCCTCAATATCAGCTCTCTCATTAATAAGTGCATCATGTAAATTTGCATAAAAAATGGAATGATGTGCATCATCACATGAAACTTGCAAAGGCTGAGAAATTGCCTCATTAGGACTAGCACTAGACTGTCCACATGTAGAAAGAGGCAGCAAAGTATCATACATGTCTTTGGAGCTAACAGATTTCTCCTTAGTGCATGAAAGCAATGGGTGAATAGCATCCTCCACAAAAACAACATCATGGCTAACCAAAATGCATTTAGTCTGTCGATGATATGGACGATAGCCTTTACTTTCAGAACTGTACCCAACAAAAATACATTTTATTGCTTTATCATCCAATTTTCTGCGATGTTGTTCAGACACTAATGCATATGCTAAACAACCAAAAACATGCAGATGAGCAACAGATGGCCTGCGGTCATGACAAGCCTCATATGGAGTGATAGACTGCAACGCTTTAGTGGGATACCTGTTCAATATATATGCTGCACACATGACAACCTCAAGCTAGAAACTATGTGGTAAAGCCTGACTCTTGACCATACACCTCACCATCTCCATGAGTGACATGTTCTTTCGTTCAGCAACTCCATTCTGCTGAGGTGTATACGGCATGTACACTGGTGTTTTATCCCACGTTCAGCCAGAAATGCATTAAAAATAGAAGACATATATTCTCCCCCCGATCAGAACGGAGGGTGCCCATTTTACATGCTGACAGATTTTCAACCAAAACCAAAAACTGTTTGAAGCACATGAACACTTCAGACTTTTCCTTTAATGGATATACCCATGCATGCCTGGAAAAATCATCGATGAAAGTCACAAAGTAAAGATAATTCCCAAAAGAAGGTGTGTGCATAGGACCACATACATCACTATGTACAAGCTACAATTTCTGAGTAGCCCGAACTGAACCATCTTTTGGAAAGGACGAATGCTGCATTTTTCCCAAAATACAACCTTCACAAACATGTTTTCCAAGTGCCTCAAGTTTGCGCAAAGAGGACACCATTTTCAGATTTCTGCAGGTGCAGCAAACTAGCAAAATTTAGATGACCAAAGCGTGCATGCCAAAGCTTTGCATCTGACATAGCCTGAGAATCATTTATTGCACATGCAAAATCATTTACAGATCTTTCATAGTCTATGAGCTTATACAACCCACGAAATAAAATTCCAAAAGCAATAATCACATCGCCATTTGAGAGATTGTGAACTGTACACCTGTCATCAATAAAGTTTACAATCAAGACAATCGTGGCTAACGCAAAAATTGATAACACGTTCTTCTTGATCCGTGGCACAAATAAAGCATCTTAGAAAGTGAAAGAACTACCATCAACAGTAGTCAAAATGATCTTAACAACTCCCATAGCAGGATAAGAGGAGTTGTTTGCACATGTAACAGTATTCCCTGTAGGGGCAAGCTCAAGTGAAGAGAAGAAACTGTGCTGCGAGGTAATATGTTTGGTCGCCCCACTGTCAAAATACCAAACATCTGAGTCTACTACAGACATGCACTCCTCATGAGAAGATGGGACAAAACTGCAGACAGTAGTAAACGCCCATTCTTCTTCTTACACAAGTGAGCTATCTGGTATAACCTCATCAGCAGAAATCAACTGTTCCTTCAAGTCTTTGATCTTTGTTAGGAAACTGTCCATAGAATCACCTTCATTCATGTGCTCACTCTCCAACTGTTTTTGGAGGTAAGCAACATGAGCCGCATTCCTAGCTTGGTACAATGTGGTAAGTGTATCCCAAGCATCCTTAGCTGTTCTGCAAGAGCAAATGTGAGGAATAATGGCATGTTTGACAGACAAAGCTATCAATGCATGTGCCTGGGCATCTCTGCCATCCCAACGAATCTCCTCTGCAGTAGGTGCAGCAGAAACCGCAGCACGAACATGAATATGTAGAATATCATCATCTTCGACACCTTCTGTATTAGTTTCTGTACCTACAGTTGTAACAGTTGCAAGTGTGATAGGACATTTTTCGATACCCTGCACAATGTTCCACAGTCCTTTTGCAACCAACACATGTTGCATCATATAAGCCCATAACGGGTAGTTGGTACCATCCAACCTATCCTCAATAGCCAACATATGGAATACATCACTGCTTTCAGCCATGGCCGGTGACTAAAATACCTTGATGCAGAAAATTGACTGTATCTCAAAAAGTTGAACAAAACTACCCATGCGAATATCGCTAGACCTGTAGCAGACTTCGAGACGCTTATACTTGCGAACAGAAACTGGTATATACCTTTGGCATAAAAAGATGAAATAGCTTGCACAAGCACTGTGATAGTGCATTTGGAGGCCGAAACGAGCTCAGATCGCGATTTCGGCACCATATAGCAAAGCTGTTTTGATCTCAAAAACATGCTGAGTATGCTCACCAAAATTCGTGCGATTTTGAGACTGCAACCGGAGGAGTGCCGACGGTACCCTAGATGAAGCGACGACCTGCTCTGATACCAATTGTTGGAGTTAGACGTCTACGGAAGCACGCAAACAGCACAAGGAAGAAGAAGAAGTTTGGAGCACAACACACAATATTGAATGTATTACTAGAGAATGTACAAAGATAAGTAGCCCATTAGGGCAATAGGCGTATATACAAGCCTGGGGGAAAAGAACCTCCTAAAGAGGGAAAAAAGTGCCTCGACAGTCCTAGAGTGTTCACACACATCATTACCTAAATTTATCAACATATGTGAAGCCTTTCGTCATACGGTTTGTGGAGAAAGATGCTTAAAAAAGAGTAGAAGAAAATGAAATCGGTTTTATTAATTCAAGCCTTTCAAGTATTAAGCCTTCAATGATAGAATGATATGTAAAAAATAATCTATTGAATCTTTGGATGATGAGAAAAAGTTATTCAAGAATGTTCAGTAAGCTCTTAGGAGGGTCTAGGATATGATGCCAAGAAATAGGTATCTTTTCTTACAAGGTCTTAGAACTAATTTGAATCATTTAAATCATCCAAGTAGATGCAGAATCTACTAAGAGGATTTCCTTGAACAAAGGAAATGTACTTTGATGACTGTAAAGGCATTGTTCCTCAATTAGTCTAATGATTTGAAGGAATTGGTTAACATAAGAAATGATTTGATCCGCTTTGCAAAGCTTTGGTGACCTTCTGAGTACATAATTATCTTGGGTATGAACCAAATTTGATCCAAGATAGTTCTTACTATTCTCTTTGGGAGAGCCTACTAAGCTTAGATGAACAAGGAACTTAGATAAAGACCTAGATTAATGGTCTACCAAATAAATCTAATTCCTAAAATATGTGATTTTAGTATTTGGATCATGGACGTCTTGAATATCAAAGATTTTCTTGAAAGATTAAACCATGCAAGAACAAGGATATGTTCTAAGGTTTATTCTAGGGAAAATCAAAGCAGCCCTAGATAAGGATCCACTAGTACAAATTAACTTTCAATTGGATACAATATTTATCACTCAATTTCAAGAAATGTTGGATGATCAAAATAAGTCCACGTAACTTGCCAAGGAATGAGAAGATAATATTTCTCCCCATTTTGTTGAGCATGTTTTGGCAGGAACACAATACATCCACTTTTGCTAAGATCATACATTTTGCTAAAAGTCGTAACGAATACAAAATACCATATTTGTATTTGAAAGGCATTATAAAAGGGTGAGTCAAGTACATAACATCTAAAGATTCTACTCATTTTTGTTGAAAGTGAAAGATAAATCTAGTTTTCAGCCCTTTCAAGAAAGAGGTAGGACCTCTATTGCATGCTCCTAGAAGTTATACATTTCCAAGAAGGTACCAAGTGTATAGAAATGTAGGAGTTTATGGAGCTTGGGATTTATGAAAGTTCCAAAGGAAAACAAATAGCTAAGACCACTAAATTCACCCATTTCAATAGTCCATAGGTACAAGACATGCATGTATATTTATTTGGATTGAGGGACCGTGATTTGGGAGGGATTTTGATTGCTTTCCTTTCAATTTAAGGAAGATATTCGCCCTTATCTAATATACAAAAAATGAATCTAAAGAGAGAGATGAGCATGGTCAAATTACAGATCATGGTGTGTAGGGTTTTCTCAATCACAATCTATCCCCAATCATAATCTTTCGATCACTCAAAAATAACAATGGAGAGAAGAACGCAGAGATCGCACAAGGTAAAAGAAAATCTGATGTCGAAGAGTAGAAACAAATATGACGCAGAGAAGGAAGAATTTTGATATTATAGATGCGAATCAATGGTTACAATAGCTTTGGACAATAGCTTCTTGACAAAGCCTCTACCTCTCGACCACCCCCGAGCTATCACAATCACATTCACACTCGCACTCTCAATCACACTCTCACTCTCAATCACACTCTCAATCACACTCTCAATCACACTCTCAATCACAAGGTAATTCTCATATTTCTGTGTGTCCTCCGTGTTGATGCACAGGTCTTCCTATATCAGAGTTTGATCGCAGCCGTCCCCCAAAGAAGTGTGCGATCCTCCAAAATTAGAAAAAGTCGAGTTTCTCCAAAACTTTCGTAAAAAGCCATGCGATCATAGTGTACTTTCTTTCTTTAGCATACCTGTCAAAAATAGGAGAAAAACACCAAAAAAAGACATCCGAAAATATCCATAATTAGACATGGTGACACGTGAGCATGAGAATCACGGATTCGAATAGAATTAGATAAGCCCTCGTTTTTTTTAAGTGTTGGAAAAAACGGCACTTTTGAAAGCACTGTAACTCAAAAATATTGAGGAATTAGCTTACGCTTGTGAGAGACACTTTTATTCAATTTTTTGATCTGCATGATAGTGTTAGATATGTCCGAGTTCCAAATCCACCTCCAAATGCCGCTTTTGAGCCCTGCAAGTTTCAAAATTCTAGAGAGAGAGAGAGTAAAATCAAGGCATTTTCTTATAGTGAACTAAATGTAGGATAGTGAACAAGGTACTTAAAGCATGATTCACAAAAATTTCACACAGGCACTTTTATTCTCTTATACTTGCTCTACCTTTCCCTCATACAGAGTTTTCCTTAATTCTTTCATCTTCACCTTCAAAATTCCACTAGAAAAAATGATGCGAAAAAGGACCTAATTATTCATTCTAAGCATTATCCCCATAATGAAATTTGGAAAGTTCAGAATGAATTATTTCACTAGAAAAGAGGCCTATTATATGGTGCATGGGGCAATACTTCACATATGATGCCTTTACTCATTTTTGAGGATGAAATGCTTTAAAGGGGGGAAGAATTTTGTATAATTCATGGATTCAAAAGTATAAATATATGGATTTTAAACATTAGAGTATGACGTATATTTATCTTGGTTTAGCCCTTGAATTACCCTTGGAACATGCTTGAAACTTTGGGTTGAACCATTGGTTTTAACCTTTGGAGACTTTATTCATATGAGCTCCCAATTGAATGATTGTGTTGACGATCGGAATCTGCAGACACACGAACGTAGAGGATAGTACACAAACAAAATCACACAAAAGTACTCAGAGATAGAAAGAGACAAGAGATGACACCAGACTGGGTACAATCTCCTCCCACATAGTCTGATGGACAACTCTATCAGTATTTATAGGTAATTCATATTATGTCCTAAATTGAAGATACATGAGGGCCACACTTTAAATAACGTGCTTTTGCTTTATTTACAAAAATAGCTAAAAATAACTATCTTCTAAAAATAACTTATCTCTAAAAATACTCTTCTAAATATCTCCAAAAGTATTTGAATAAATCCATGCACGTTCACACCTCATGAATCTTCACCTGCTAAATCAAAACACAAAACACATTAAAATCCTCAAGGCATTAAACCTTCATTCCAATATTCCATAAAGTATAACATGCCCCACAGTTGTTGAGCAACTGACCTCAGTTGATAAGAATAAAATAGACATGGATGGCCAATCATATGTCCTATCATTGAAAAATCATAAACATGTTCCATGTAAATATACATGCATGGAAGTGGAAAACTGGAATTGAATGTGATGGTGAATAATAAGCAGGGTTTAAGTCTAAATGCAATCCAAAAGTGATTGCAAAAATGAATATCTCAATGTGATAAAATAACAATCAATTTACTAACCATGAATTTATACTTGAATGCATGTGCATGTGAATTTTCTAAAAATTTTGACAACATAACGATGCAATTTTGAAAAGCAGAAAAATTCCAACAAACAATTTCTATGATATCGGTGCCGACAGGCACAATCCATCTACAAACAGACCGAAAGAGGATTACACACCCTAACAATTTTAGATTTTTCTCCTCGTAAACCTGCAAGAAAATACTTTGTTGTCTCTGTAAAAAGAATACATGCATCATACAAGACAAATCATGCCTAAAGTATGCGTATACTCTAGGTACGATGCAAAATTGCATGTCCTATGTGTAGTATGATGCAAGAAAATACTTTGCTGCAAGAAAATACTTTGCTGTCGCTGCATTTTTCCCAAAATATAGCCTTCACAAACATGTTTTCCAGGTGCCTCAAGTTTGGGCAAAGAGGACACCATTTCATATTTCTGCAGGTGTAGCAAACTAGCAAAATTCAGATGACCAAAGCGTGCATGCCAAAGCTTTGCATCTGACATAGCCTGAGAATCATTTACTGCACATGCCAAATCATTTACAGATCTTTCATAGTCTATGAGCTTATACAGCCCATGACATAAAATGCCAGAAGCAATAATCACATCGCCATTTGAGAGATTATGAATTGTACACCTGTCATCAATAAATTTCACAACCAAGACAATCGTGGCTAATGCAGAAACTGATAACAGGTTCTTCTTGATCCGTGGCACAAATAAAGCATCTCAAAAAGTGAAAGAACTATCATCAGCAGTAGTCAAAATGATCTTACCAACTCCCATACCAGGATAAGAGGAGTTGTTTGCACATGTAACAGTATTCCCTGTAGGGGCAAGCTCGAGTGAAGAGAAAAATACCAAACATCTAAGTCTACTGTAGACATGCACTTCTCATGAGAAGATGGGTCAAAACTGCAGACAGTAGTAAACGCCCATTCTTTTTCCTACACAAGATTAGCGGACTTTGTTTTTGGTGTAGAGGCCTCTGCAACAACCATTCCAGCCTCTTTCTTCTTTCCCTCTTTAACAGCCAGTTTTGGACAGTTCTTTATGATATGATCAGTCCCTTTACAGTACTTACAAAATAATTTTTGCTTTTCTGATTTCTTCTCATCTTTATCTTCTTCGAATATGCAGAATTAGCAGATTTTTGCTTACTAGTTGAAGAGCTCCATTTTCCTTTGCCCTTCTGACTAGCCAGGAAAGCTTGATCTGCAACTCGCATAATGGACCTGTTCTGCCTGGACTGATCTTCTTGCAATTTTGAAAAGCGGAAAAATTCCAATAAACAATTTCTATGATATCGGTGCCGACAGGCACAATCCATCTACAAACAGACCGAAAGAGGATTACACACCCTAACAATTTTAGATTTTTCTCCTCGTAAACCTGCAAGAAAATACTTTGCTGTCTCTGTAAAAAGAATACATGCATCATACAAGACAAACCATGCCTAAAGTATGCGTATACTCTAGGTACGATGCAAAATTGCATGTCCTATGTGTAGTATGATGCAAAAAGAGAACAACAATGCATATAAATCGACAAAAAAGACTTATTTGGAGATTCAAAAAGTATTTTGTAGGTGTGTGTAGTTGATGAGGATGGTCCACCCTTCGTCGAAATAGCTTTCCAATACGTTTTTGAGAGTCGATACTTCGAAACAATGCTCGGACGAGGATCGTTAAGGATGAATGGGTAAACTCCAAGCTTTGAAGATGATGGAAAATGAAACCAAAAGGGGTCTTCCACGCTTTAGAAAGTGCTTTAAAAGAGCTTTCCATAGCAACAAAAATGTCTTGATTTGGAGCTTGGATGCTCAAGTTATGAGTAATTTAATGGATATGGTTAAATTAAATTGACTAAATTAATAAACATCTTGGCTATTGCTTCTCAACAGCGTGCGAATATGCCTCTTTACAAATGCATCTTCTCAGGACAGCGCGCACATCATGGCTTTTATCCATATATCAAATAAAAATAAGGCAAATTATATATAGACGAAGATGTACTGCATGTTTCTCGCATTTTTGGGCCGCCGAAGAAGGCAAGCATTTTTCCTACATGCGCATCTTCCCTTACCTCTGAGCGCTCACGCGCAGGAGGAGGAAGCCATCACTTTCAATAGAAATGAAAAGCAGGAGGGAAATCCGGGCACATGGCTGCGTGGCACAACAGGAAAGAGAGCTCGAATTAAAACAAAATTTCTTTTTTTTAATTTATTTAAAATGGAGGTTCGGCCTAGGCCTACTCCTCCGAACTTTAACTCTGAAATTGCAACTGTACAAAGAAGGGCATAGTACCTATGGGACCCTCCGTATCCCACAAGAACAGGGGTTTACAATACTGGGTTAAACGACGGTCAACACTACCGTAGGGATAGACAAACGATGGCACTCAGCCACAATGCAACATCATTCTAGATTACATGTCCCTTGCATGTTGCTGCCAGGGATTGAACCCTCGCTCCCGCCTCAAGAGACGAGAGGCCCAACCACTAAGCCAGCGAACTGGGACAATTAAAACAGAATTAAAATGTAAACGCATGCAGTGCGTAACTACTAACGCTGCGGTAAGCGTGAATCCCCACGTGCAGATATACTGAGTAGCTTCACGATCTTCAGTGACGGTGGAAAGTACTATGGCTTGTCTCCAAAATGAATAAACCTCTGCGGAACGACGATGACCTAAAAACGTAAAACGTTCTTGGAAAACGTACCGTGCATAGTACTTCCTCAATTGCATGCGAAGAAGAGGATATCAAGAAGTCAAATTAGCTTTGCGGACATCTTGGCTTTGATACCATTGTTGACAATCGGATCTCCCACATGCACTAAATCACACAAAAGTACTCAGAGATAGAAAGAACACCAGATTGGGTACAATCTCCCCCCACATACTCTGATGGGCAACTCGATCAGAGCTTGTGTATTTATAAGTAATTCATATTATGTCTTGAATTGAAGATACATGAGGGCCACGCTTTAGATAACGTGCTTTTGCTTTATTTACAAAAAAGTGCTTGAGAAAAGAAAAAAGGAGGAAGCTTCTACTCTGGTGATGGACGCAGAGACTTCTCAGCGCTATTCAGAATCACCAAGGGAAGCTTCTGCTCTGACGATAGACGTAGAGACTTCTGCTATACTCATGAAGACGACGGACGTAGAATGTTGAAGACCAACCACTAATCACCAACGGAAGCTTCTGCTCTGACGTGCAAGTTTTCTACCAGTAATCACCAACGGAACCTTCCTCTCTAACGTGCAAGCTTCTTCGCGCTGTCGTGCAACTCTTTGTCGAATTCATGGATTCATAAGTTTGTAAATCAAACCTCATAAACAACTAATCTTGCGGCATTGATGGGTTGTTCTTGTGGTGACAACAAATGCTACTGCTTTCTTCGACAAGCCCGAGTCGTCAATTGTTAAAGGATCTAAAGCCATGAAGCACTACGAAAAATTAAAAGCGCCAGACTAGTAAGTCTCGATTTTCCTCTATTGCTTCACCATCGCGATTCTCTTGTGTTCATCATCGCGATGGGCACCTATCGGGTTCCATCACGATTGTCTTCCATGAGCGCCGTCGGGACTGGCTATTAGGACGCCATCACAATTGTTTGATCCTCGGGCCCGTGGTATCATCGCGACGGTCTCTTATGTTGAGCCATTGCAACTGTGGCTTGGCTCCCATCGCGATCGTTCATGTGACAACCCGTGGGCAAGAGCCCCCCCCCCCCCCCCCCGCCCCTTGTATTTCTATCTAGGCCTTTTTGGTGCTTGTGTGGTTTGCCGACCGGCGCCAAATTGTGCGCAACTATAGGGGGACATGGTGAGCCTCCGACCCAAGTGACCAAAGCGAACCAAGCGATCTCTGCGATCAACGTGCGGTAGCCTTCGTGCTAGTCCCCTCCGTACGCACCTCTCGAAAGCGTCGTTGTGCCATCGAGGGGCCGTTGTAACGCGTTTGCCCGCGACGCTTAACGCGGGCCGGCTCACTATAAACGTTCACCCGCGACGTTCAACGGAGGCCGGCTTAGGCCGTCTCTTTTGTAAGCGTTCTCTTTCAATGCAAGTTGGTTTTTCATTCAAACGGTGATCTTCCGCTTTCAAGTAAGCGAACAAAATCACTCAAGTAAGTCACCCTACCGACGGGCCAGTGCGAGTTGCCGAGCGAGCCCGGGGTGCTTGCTTTCGTTTTATCACAGTTGGTATCAGAGCCTCGCTCGACCCAAGCGGCCTTGGAAGAGAGAACGGACCGGTTATCACACCAGTGCTGGGGACCGAGTCTTAACGTTCTACTTAGTACACCGCGATGGAGGGTGAAGGCAACGACATCTTTCTCAGCGACGTGGAGCCACGCGGTGGCGGCCACAAAGAAACAGGAAGGGAAAAACGGAGGAATAAGGGGAGGCGTCAACAAACCCCGCCTCCCACCCGAAATTATGATTTTGGGACGTTGGAAAGAGATAAAGAGGAACCGCTAGCGATGGAATGGATGATGGCTCAGGACACTCGCATGGACCATCTTGAGTCCACCATTGCTAGTTTAGCGTAGCTTCTAAAAGTGCCAGTCGAACCAAAGGAGGACCAAGATAAGGGGAAGCAACCTGAGTTACAGGAGGGAGAAACCTCGGGAAGAACGTCTAGGCAAGGCCGTCGGCCACAGACCCGAAGACGCCGACCCGTCTCCTCCTCTGACGATGGAAGCGACTCAGACTCCTATGGGAGATTCAAACCTTGTCCACCTGAGAAATTCCGGGGTAAACGCAACTCTCTCGCAGTCTCCAAATGGCTTCGAGACATGGAGCAATACCTCGATCTTCAAAGAGTGGGCAAGCGACATTGGGTCAAGATAGCCGCTTCCTTCCTTGCCGACGTTGCCGATGCTTGGTTCTTGGCGGAGTCCGCTCGGGAGGAATTCAAATCATGGAAGGAGTTCAAGGCGGCATTTGAGGAGTATTTTATTCCTCAAAATGAATCCTTCAAACTCAGGGACGAGTGGAGGGGATTGAAACAAGAAGGCCCGTTGTCCGAATACATTCGCAAGTATAGAAGACTCATGTTGCAGATAACGGAGATGCATGATCTCGATCGGCTGCATGGGTTCCTATACGGATGTAGCGTTTGGACGCGGCGCGAGATAGAAAAACAGTCGCCCCCCACTTGGGAAGAAGCCATTGTCATGGCTGAAAGATACCAGGATGCTGAGAGCAACCGTCGTGCTCAAAGCATGCGCAAGACCGAGAACATCTCACCACGAAGGAATCAGCAGGGTGCGGGGAACACCAACACAAACACCCGTCCTGCAAACACCACTCAGAACACCGGTAATGTACCAGTTCAAAGGAACCAGAACAATTATGGAAATAACCAGCAGAGGGCATTGCCAGCACCTCAATGGCAAAGGAATGATCCCCGGCCATTCTGTAGAACATGCCGTGGGAATCACTGGACACACCAGTGTACTCGCAATAATAATCAGACGCGGGTACAAACGGCTCAAGTAGAAGAGGAGCCTCAAAGACGAAACACGAATGTGGTCCTGACAGAACTAGATGACAATGATGAAGAAGTACGAACAGGGAATGATGCGCCGCACGTAGGTACCGTGGCCACGATGCCAGGGTGCTTTCCAATGACATTACGAGTGATTCAGAATATGTACTTCTCAGGAACGTTTGGAAATAAGAGAAAAGCAGTGTTGGTCGATTCAGGCGTAACACATAACTTCATGTCGCCTCAGTGTGCAGCTAGTTTGCAGTTGGCCTTGAGTAAACTTCCTGAAATGTCAGTTACCTTCGCTCAAGGTCGGGACGATAATGTGAAGATCGCCCTCAACGTCCGTATGACAATGGGGGAGTGGTCGGCAAAGTTAGATTTTCTAGTTGTGCCACTGGAGGCATTTGATGTAATAGTGGGACTTTCATTCATGGACCGATACATGGTCAGCATGTTGGGTAAAGGAATTGATAAACTTTTGCTAGACATGCAAGGGAACATAGTGGTCGTAGACTGTTATAGAAGTCCGAGAAGAGCCCCAGAGGGAAAGTTAGAAGCTCAAGGCAAGTCAGGAAAGGTAGAGAACCCAGGATCGAGTTCACAGGAATCGAGTCACAAGACAGTCACGCCTCCCACAACAAAAGAGGAGGCGGACAGGCAAAGAAAAGGTAAGGCCCCAATGTATCAGGAGAGTATGCCCTCCAGCAGTCAGGGAAAAGGGAACAAGAAATTAAATTTAGAAGCAGGAAAGTTGAAATCGGTAGCCGCAACAGCAAGGGCAGAGCAAAGACAACAGACACAAGGGCCTTTGACGGCCAAGCAAATGGAAAAAGCGATGAAGCAGGGAGCTCAAGCACATTTGTGCGTCATAAAGTGTAGCCCCATTGACATAGACAAAAAGGGAAGTGAAAAGATGAAGGTTGGCGATAAAAGAGTTCACGAAGTACTTAGAGATTTTGAAGATGTTTTGCCAAGTCAGTTACCAAGCGGGCTGCCACCACTCAGGCAGGTCCAACACAGAATTGAAGTCATGCCAGGCCATGCTCCTCCGGCCAAAGCACCTTACAGAATGAATGAGACAGACCTAAAGGAGTTAAAAAGGCAATTGGTGGAACTGGAACAACAAGGTTTCATTAGACCCAGTAGTTCACCCTACGGTGCTCCCGTTTTATTCGTTAAGAAGAAAGATGGCAGCATGCGGTTGTGTGTGGATTATTGGGCTTTGAATAAGATCACTGTCAAGACAAAGTATCCAGTACCGGTTATGGATGAGTTGATGGACCGATTGGGTCAGGCAAAATTCTTTACACGAATAGATCTCCGATCCGGATATCATCAGATTCGCATAGCAAAGCAGGATATTGAAAAGACGGCGTTCAGGACGCGCTACGGCAGCTACGAGTGGTTGGTCATGGCTTTTGGGCTCACAGGTGCTCCAGGCACGTTTTGCCGAGAGATGAATGATGGATTCAGAGATATGTTAGATGAGTTCCTTATCATCTACATAGACGATCTCTTGATATACAGCCGCACACTTGAGGAACACCTAGAGCACGTAAGGGCCGTCCTTCAGCGCCTAAGAGAAAGACAGCTATATGCCAAGCCAGAAAAGTGCGAGTTTGCCATGAACTCAGTTGAATTTTTAGGTTTCATGGTTTCAGACAAAGGAGTGATGATAGACCCTCATAAGATCACAGCAGTTCGTCAATGGGCACCGCCTAGAACAGTCAGAGAAGTGAGAGAGTTCATAGGGTTCTGCCAGTTTCCAAGAAAATTCATCAAAGATTTCAGTAAAGTGGCTGCCCCGCTCACAGAGTTAACTAAAGGAAAGGGTTGCTTTGTGTGGGGGCCTAAGGAACAAGATGCCTTCGAGCAACTCAAACAGGTGATGTGCGAAGCCCCTGTGTTGAAGTTGCCAGAGTTTGACAAAGAGTTCGAGATCCACACAGATGCGTCAGGATTGGCAATTGGAGGGGTCCTTATGCAGGAAGGACGCCCTGTGGCTTATGAGTCACACAAATTTTCAGGTACAGAGTTAAGATGGAGCACTCATGAGAAGGAGATGCTCGCGGTGATCCACTGTTTGCGAAAGTGGCGTCACTATGTGCAAGATAAACACACAAAGATTTACACCGATAATATTTCGCTCAAGTATTTTTGTACTCAGCCTAAGTTATCTCCCAAGCAAGCAAGGTGGCAAGATTTCTTGGCTGAATTTGACATAGACATAATCAAGATATACATGAGCTACCGAGCATGAAGCAAAAGCCACTAGTGGACACACGAGTGTCATAGCAACCAGCCCAATTAGACGATGACCTAAAAACGTAAAACGTTCTTGGAAAACGTACCGTGCATAGTACTTCCTCAGTTGCATGCGAAGAAGAGGATATCAAGAAGTCAAATTAGCTTTGCGGACATCTTGGCTTTGATACCATTGTTGACAATCGGATCTCCCACATGCACTAAATCACACAAAAGTACTCAGAGATAGAAAGAACACCAGATTGGGTACAATCTCCCCCCACATACTCTGATGGGCAACTCGATCAGAGCTTGTGTATTTATAAGTAATTCATATTATGTCTTGAATTGAAGATACATGAGGGCCACGCTTTAGATAACGTGCTTTTGCTTTATTTACAAAAAAGTGCTTGAGAAAAGAAAAAAGGAGGAAGCTTCTACTCTGGTGATGGACGCAGAGACTTCTCAGCGCTATTCAGAATCACCAAGGGAAGCTTCTGCTCTGACGATAGACGTAGAGACTTCTGCTATACTCATGAAGACGACGGACGTAGAATGTTGAAGACCAACCACTAATCACCAACGGAAGCTTCTGCTCTGACGTGCAAGTTTTCTACCAGTAATCACCAACGGAACCTTCCTCTCTAACGTGCAAGCTTCTTCGCGCTGTCGTGCAACTCTTTGTCGAATTCATGGATTCATAAGTTTGTAAATCAAACCTCATAAACAACTAATCTTGCGGCATTGATGGGTTGTTCTTGTGGTGACAACAAATGCTACTGCTTTCTTCGACAAGCCCGAGTCGTCAATTGTTAAAGGATCTAAAGCCATGAAGCACTACGAAAAATTAAAAGCGCCAGACTAGTAAGTCTCGATTTTCCTCTATTGCTTCACCATCGCGATTCTCTTGTGTTCATCATCGCGATGGGCACCTATCGGGTTCCATCACGATTGTCTTCCATGAGCGCCGTCGGGACTGGCTATTAGGACGCCATCACAATTGTTTGATCCTCGGGCCCGTGGTATCATCGCGACGGTCTCTTATGTTGAGCCATTGCAACTGTGGCTTGGCTCCCATCGCGATCGTTCATTGCGCCCCATCGCGACAGTTGCATGCTCTCCTTCTTTTCTCGAGTATTTTAGCCGATGATCTTTACTTAATACTTGTTTGGGAAAAATAAAGAGAACGCGACATTCGAGAGCTGCGCTTCACTTTGGAACTCCATGAAATAGATCCATTTCCTAGGAAGAAGGCATTTCCACTTATGCTCTTTCTATCAACCAAAATTATTGCATAATCTAAGTCATGAAATCCATAAAGATTCAATGTTTCTCCTCCATAAATAATTCCAAGTGAAGAACTGCCTTTCAAATATCTTAGTATTCTTTTTTTTGCATTCCAATGCGATGCTTTGGGAGCTTGTAGATATTCAGAAAGAGAGTTCACTGTAGAAGTGATATTAGATCTTTTGATAGTAAAATATAGGAGATATCCTTTGATTTGTCTATATAGGGCTTCACTAGAAGAAACACCATTCTTGTACTTGGTGATTTTGAAAGTTGATTTCATAGCTGTAGAGACTAGCCAAGAGTGAGACATCTCAAACCTATCAAGAATGGAAAATTGGAAGTTTTGTTGTGCGATAAATATATCTCCCTTCTGTAACCGAGAGACTTAAATGCCAAGAATATAGTGTAAGCTACCAAGTTTCATCTCAAAATCTTTGGAGATTCTTCTTGAACATATTCAATCATAGCTTCATTACTTCCTATCAACATGAGATGACCCATATAAAGAAGAACAAAAAGAATATCCTTTCCCTTGACTTTATAGTATAAGTTATGATCAATATTCTTCTTTAGAAACCTTGACAGCAATGATGCTCATCAACATGTGCATATAAAGTTTGAGGAACTTGCTTCAAACCATACAAAATTTTTTGAAGTTTGCATACCATGTGTTCTTTACCGTTGACAATGTATTCTATGGGTTGTTGCATGTAGACTTCTTCCTCAAGTAGGCCATTTAAGAAGTCATTATTTATTTCCATTTGCTTCACCCTTCACTTGAATATGGAGGCAATGGAAAGTAGTGACCTAACTGAATTGACCTTTGCTACCAATGCATATGTTTCATCATACTCCAATCCATATTGCTGAGAACAACCTTTAGCTACTAACTTCGCTTTGAATCAATCAATCTTCCCTTATTGAATTTCAACTTGCAGATCTACTTATAGTTGATGGATTTCTTACTGGGAGGTAATTCAAACAACTCCCATGTTCCATTTTGATGAAGAGCAGCCATCTCCTTGTCCATAGCTTCTCGCCATTCTTTTTTAGTGCTAGTAGCCTTATAAGTTGAAGGTTGTTCATGTTGTAAAATAAGCCAAGGAAAGCATCATTACTTTTTTGAAAGTTTGAGGAATTACCTCATTGATATGTAAGCCTTTGAGGTATTTTTATAATCCCTAAAGACCTTCTAAAAGTTTCTTACTGATCTTTGTTGGAGTTAGATGTCTGCAGAAGCACGCGAACAGCACAAGGAAGAAGAAGAAGCTTGAAGCACAAACACACAATACTGAATGTATTACTAGAGAATGTACAAAGATAAGTAGCCCATTAGGGCAATATGCGTATATACAAGCCGGGGGAAAAAAACCTCCTAAAGAGGGAAAAAAGTGCCCCGGCGGTCCTAGTGTGTTCACACACATCACTACCTAAATATATCAACAAATCCCTCCTGGGAGTGATGCGGTGAACAAGGAGCTGGCACTCATGTATAAGGAAGTGCCAAGCTATGTGGAAATCACTCCACAAAAGGAAGTAAGCCCAAAGCTTTGCGGAAAGCTTCAAACTTCTCCCTAGGCAGAGCCTTCATGAAAAGGTCTGCAATGTTCTCTTGCGTGGGCACATATGCCAAGTTGATCTCCCCAGTAGAGAACCACTCCCTGACATAGTGATAATGCACCTCAATGTGCTTAGTGCGAGCATGGAACACAGGGTTCCTCGCAACTGCCAATATGCTCTGACTGTTAGTGAAGATGGTGGTGGCAGAAGACTGGCCAACACCCAAATCAGCCATAAGGCGTCTGAGCCACACACACTCAATAGTCGCTGTGAAAGCTTCCCTATACTCAGCCTCACAACTGGAAGTGGCCACAGTAGGCTGCTTCTTGCTCAACCAAGATATACATGAGCTACCAAGCATGAAGCAAAAACCACTGGTGGACACACGAGTGTCATAACAACCAGCTCAATCTAAGTCAGAAAAAGCATGCAAATCTGGCGGTAGTGATCCCCGCTTGGGATAAAACAACCCAAGTAGCTGAGTATCACTCAAGTAGCGAAAGATGCGCTTAACCGCCTTCCAATGCGTGACTCCTGGCAATGCATAAACTTGCTCATCTGTGAGACAACAAACTGAATATCTAGCCGAGTAATGCATAAGTAAATCAAGCATCCAATAGCCTGCTGATAGAGAACAGCATCAAATGCATCTCCAGCATCATGAATACTCAATCGTAAACCTGTCACCATAGGAGTGGCAATAGGCTTGCAGTCTTCAAGGCCAAAATGCTACAATGATGTGTCAATATATTTCGTTTGACACAAAGCCATTCCACCATCAACTTGCATAAACTGAATGCCCAAATAGTGATGCAAATGCCCCAAATCAGACATCTCAAATGAGGCATCCAAATCAGCCTTTAAATCAGCAATATGCTTCTCAATAGGAATAGTGAGCAGATGTCATCAACATAGACAACAATGATCAGAAGCACATCATTAGCACGCTTAACGTATAAGGTGCTTTCAGTTGGACTGTTCACAAAACCATGTGCAACCAGATAGGCATGTATCTTCTCATACCAAGCACGTGGTGCTTGCTTTAAACCATATAATGCCTTCTTTAACCTGCACACCTGTTTTCATGCCCTTTCTGCACAAAGCCACGGGGCTGAAAAACATACACTTCTTCATGCAAGTCACCATTCAGAAATGCTGTTTTAATGTCCAACTGATGTACATTCCAACCATCATGGGCTGCAAGCGCACAAATGCTCCGAATAGTAGTCATACGGCATGTAGGTGCAAAGGTCTCATCAAAATCAATGCCTCTTTCCTGCGCATAACCCTTTGCAACAAGCCTAGCCTTATACCTGTCAACTGTACCATCAGGTTTATGCTTCAGCTTGTATACCCACTTAGTGCCAATGGCCTTCTTGCTAGGAGACAAGTCACATAAAGACCATGTACCATTCTTCCTTATAGCATCATATTCAAATTGCATGGCCGCCATCCAATTTTTTGAGTTCTGTGCTTCATCAAAAGAAACAGGCTCATTCTCATCACAGAGACTAGACGCATCCATAGCATAGCAATCTGATGCAAAGGAGGCACTATGAGAGCCTGAACAAGTACGATATGACAAAGGTGCATCTAATTTGCTATCACGCAAAGTCTGCACCAACCATTTTGGCATAGTTTTTGCCTGCTCAATATCAGCTCTCTCATCAACAAGTGCATCATGTAAATCTGCATCAGAAATAGAATGATGTGCATCATCATATGAAACCTGCAAAGGCTGAGAAGTTGCCTCATTAGGACAAGCACTAGACTGTCCACCAAACACGCAGATGAGCAACAGATGGCTTGGGGTCATGCCAAGCCTCATATTGAGTGATAGACTGCAGTGCTTTAGTGGCACATCTGTTCAGTACATATGCTGCACACATGACAGCCTGAAGCCAGAAACTATGTGGTAAAGCCTGACTCTTGACCATGCACCTCGCCATCTCCATGAGTGACCTATTCTTTCGTTCAACAACTCCATTCTGTTGAGGTGTATACGGCACTGTACACTGGTGTTTTATCCCACGTTCAGCCAGAAATGCATTAAAATCCGAAGACATATATTCCCCCCCTCGATCAGAACGGAGGGTGCCCATTTTACATGCTGACAGATTTTCAGCCAAAACCAAAAACTGTTTAAAGCACATGAACACTTCGGACTTTGCTTTGAGTGGATATACCCATGCATGCCTGGAAAAATCATCAATGAAAGTCACGAAGTAAAGGTAATTCCCAAAAGAGGGTGTCTGCATAGGACCACAAACATCACTATGTACAAGTTGCAATTTCTGTGTAGCCCAAAGTGAACCATCTTTTGGAAAGGAGGAACGCTGCATTTTGCCCAAAATACAGCCTTCACATACATGTTTTCCAGGTGCCTCAAGCTTGGGTAAAGAAGACACCATATCAGATTTCTGCAGGTGTAGCAAACTAGCAAAATTCAGATGACCAAAGCGTGCATGCCAAAGCTTTGCATGTGACATAGCCTGAGAATCATGAACTGCACATGCCGAATCATTCACAGATCTTTCATAGTCTATGAGCTTATACAGCCCACGACATAAAATGCCAGAAGCAATAATCACATCGCCATTTGATAGATCATGAACTGTACACCTATCATCAACGAATTTCACAACCAAGCCAATCTTGGCTAATGCAAAAACTGATAACAAATTCTTCTTGATCCCTGGCACAAATAAAGCATCTGAAAAGGTGAAAGAACTACCATCAGCAGTAGTCAGAATGATCTTACCAACTCCCATAACAGGATAAGAGGAGTTGTTGGCGCATGTGACAGTATTCCCTGTAGGGGCAGGCTCGAGTGAAGAGAAGAAACTGCACTGCGAGGTAATATGTTTGGTCGCCCAACTGTCAAAGTACCAAACATCTGAGTCCACTGCAGACATGCACTGCTCATGAGAAGATGGGTCAAAACTGCAAACAGTAGTAAACGCCCATTCTTTTTCCTGCACAAGATTAGCAGACTCTGTTTTTGGTGTAGAGGCTTCTGCAGCAACCATTCCAGCCTCCTTTTTCTTTGCCTCTTTTGTAGCCAGTTTTGGACAGTTCTTTATGATATGATCTTTCCCTTTACAGTACTTACAAAACAATTTCTACTTTTTTTATTTCTTCTCATCTTTATCCTGGTTCTTCGAATGTGCAACATTTGCAGATTTCTGCTTACTAGTAGAAGAGCTCCATTTTCCTTTGCCCTTCTGACTAGCCAGGAAATCTTGATCTGCAACATGCATAATGGACCTGATCTACCTAGACTGATCTTCGTGCAACAGAACAAAGACTAACTCCTCAAATGATAAGGCATTCGGATTGTCTTTCATCATCAACCGAAGAGTAGAAGCAAAACTGTGATATGAATCAGGAAGACCATTCAGAACGGTCTGCACAAGTGAGCTATCTGGTATAACCTCATCAGCAAAAATCAACTGTTCCTTCAAATCTTTGATCTTCGTTAGGAAACTGTCCATAGAATCACCTTCATTCATGTGCTCACTCTCCAACTATTTTTGGAGGTAAGCAACACGAGCCTCATTCCTAGCTTGGTACAATGTGGTAAGTGTATCCCAAGCATCCCTAGCTGTTCTGCAAGAGCGAATATGGGGAATAATGGCACGTTTGACAGACAAAGCTATCAATGCAGGTGCCTGGGCATCTCTGCCATCCCAACAAATTTGCTCTGCAGTAGGTGCAATAGAAACAACAGCATGAACAAGAATCTGCGGAAAATCATCTTCGACACCATCTTCATCAGCTCGAGCACCTGTATTTGCAGTACCTGTCGTTACAGGTGTAACAGGACGTCTTTCAACACCCTGCACAATGTTCCACAATCCTTTTGCAACCAAAACATGTCGCATCATATAAGCCCATAATGGGTAGTTGATACCATCCAACTTATCCTCAACAGCCAACATACGAAATACATCACTGCTTTCAGCCATGGCTGGTGACTAAAATACCTTGATGCATAAAATTGACTGTATCTCAAAAAGTTGAACAGAACTGCCCATACGAGTTCTGCTACACCTGTAGCAGACTTCGAGATGCTTAAACTGGCGAACAGAAACTGGTATATACCTTTGGCACAAAAAGACAAAATAGCCTACACAAGCACTGCGATAGTGCGTTCGGAGGCCGAAACGAGCTCAGATCGCGATTTCGGCACCACAGAGCGAAGATGTTTTGATCTCGAAAACACGTTGAGTATGCTCACCAAAATTTGTGCGATTTTGAGACTGCATGAATCACAGACTTTTCCAATCGTTCGTACGATAAGGAATGCCAATGGCCATGCCTTTGCTCTTCAACATGCACATACTATTGAAACTCAAGTGTCTATACCTGAAAGAATCTCATACAATAGGACATGACAAGATGTCCAAGATACTATACTAGACAAGACTAGAACAAAGCACAATACTAGATCTTGAACTGCAACTTGGAAAGTACTTACTTGGGGATCATGACTCCTTGAGCTCCCAAGATTCGCATTGGCCAGACTAAGTATGTATGTGGCCAACCCCTCATATAGGTTTTCAAGGGTGGTTCATCAAATGGCTGTTACGAATTGATCATGTCATTGATGATATCATCAATTTTTAAACATGACCTATGGATATTAGAATCAAGCAAATAGACAGTTGATCTTAAGGTTTTGGCATGTTACAAATGCAATGGAAGAACTCGTTTCTCCAAATTTTAAACTCATCATATGATATACAAGACACATGGAATCTAAGGTGTAAGATGTTTTTCTTTGTCCATGACATGGATAATCACTAAATTATTGAGTCCATGACCTAGTAGTATGATTGACACTAGCCTCAGAGGATCTCATGCTTTTTCTTACTCTTCCTAGCTGTCTACCTAATATAAGCTTCATATAACCTAAGCTATCTTCCCAATTTCCAAGTACAACCATGTTGCAAGGCAACAAGTCAAAGTATATATATGTATGCAACCTTATAGATACCCTCATGATGCATCCAAGGCTGGTTTTATTGGAACACTATTTTGTGGTCAAGCGTTATCATGGTTCACCCTATTTTGGATAAGTATATGGTAATATTTTGTGACTACGAGGGGTTTCTTCGAGAGCTCACTGCCAAGTTTGGAGATGCAAACATGAGTCGAGTGGCAGAAAAAAAAACTATGGAAGCTACATCAAGGTAACCACCTTGCCTCTTCCTATGCATCAAAAATTTAGGCAATTGATATGTGATCTCACTTGGCATGAAGATTATTTCATAAGACAATTTAGATGGGGTTTAAGAGATGATGTGAAGGACCTTGTGCTCACGATGTGAGAGGTTAAGAATTTGAATGAATACATCACTCAAGCCATTCAATATGATAACCCCCTCTTTGAAAAGAGACAAGTAAAATAAGTAGAAGGAAGAATTTTTCCAATCTAAACCCTTCCATCCCACTCCTAGAGAAGAACCTATGGAGATAAAGGTAACTAGGTTCCAACCTCTAACTCCATAAGAAAAATAGAGAAGAAGAGATAAAAATTGATGGCTCTACTATGAAAACCCTCACCATATTGGAGTTAATTATCCCAATAAGAGAATAAACTCTAGAGTCATAATAACCATTATAAAATAGGAAAACAAGGAAGTCTAGTTGTAAAGGACATTGTAGAGCCAGAGCATGATATAAGAAAGGGTCTTGTAATTGCAAAAACACCCATAGAAACATGTCTTGACCCTCTCAAGCTGATTAGGCCTAGGAAGACCCTTTTTATAGCCCTAGTCAATTCAAGAGCCTCCTCATGTTTCATCGATGAAGGATTGGTTAAGAAATACAAGATTCTAGTGCCTCAAAAGAACAAACCAGTAGTAGCTAAAGTAGTACATGGATGACTTCCAGCATCCAGGAATATTACCAAGGAAACCACACCATTAATAGTACACCTTAATGATGATGATGCTCACATATGTTTTAATGATATATCAAGTCTAATAAATCCTATTATCATTGCAATGCCCTTGCTAAAGAAATATAATTCAAATCAATTGGGAGAAGAATGAAATCACTCGTTGGGATATCTAGAAACATATGTCAGAGCCAAACCTGTCATGCATGTAGTAAGGAAGGAACCAATATATATGATCTATGTTGTACCAGCTCAAGAGTCCAAGAAAGATGGTTGAGGAAAGCTACATAGTGAGTACCAAAATTTTCAAGATGTCTTTGAGAAGAAGAATGTATATATTCTCCCAAAGCACAAAACTTATGACTGTGCCATAGAACTTCAAGAGGGAGCACAACCACGCTGCAGACCAATCTATAGAATATCCCCATAGAAACTTACAGAATTACATAAGAATAGTGATGAGAATCTAGTCAAGGGATTTATCAAACACTCAAGGTCTCCTACAGAAGCCCCTATCCTATTTTTAAAGAAGAAGGATGGGACTCTTTGAATGTGTGTAGACTATCGTAGGTTGAACAAAGTAGCTATAAAGAAGAGATACTCTCTACCTCTCATATCAAAGCTCTTGGAATGCATTGGGAAAGCAAAGTTCTTCACAAAGATTGACCTTTGAGGAGCTTACAATCTTGTCAAGATCAGAGAAGGAGAAGAATGGAAGACAACATTTCAAACAAGTTATGGGCATTTTGAGTATGTACTTATGCCATTCCCTCTCACAACTACTCCATCCATCTTTCAACCTATGATGAATGATATCTTTTGAGAGTATTTAGATTCTTTTGTGGTAATATACCTTCATGATATCTTGATATTCTCAAAAAATCTAGAGGATCGTGAATGTCATGTAAAGATAGTCCTAAAGAAACTAAGAGAAAAAAATATTTATATGAAATTGGAGAAGTGTTGTTTTCCATGAGACAGAAGTAGATTTTTTAGGATATTCATGAGAGATTATTCAAGATATTTAACACCTCTCACAAACCTTATAGGAAATGCAAAATTCTCATGGATGGAAGAAGCTAAAAAGCCTTCTAGACCTTGAAATCATCATTCATCAGTGCTCCAATTCTAGTTCATCTTGATCCTACCAAGCCTTTCTTCCTATAGACAAATGCATCCAAGATTTCCTTAGGGGCCATTCTATCCTAACATGGAGATGATGGACACCTATATCTAGTTACATATCACTCAAGAAAATTCTCCACTCTAGAGATTAATTACAAAATATGTGATAAAGAACTTCTTGCATAAGAATTTGGAGTATTTTATGACCACCAACATCCTCAATAGAAGAATGAGACTCTACTATGTGATGAATTGTTTTGTAACCTCAAGAAGAAAACTCAAGAAGGAAAAGTTCAATAAGTAAATGAGTTCTAGGAAAAGGATGGGTTACTATTCTATAAGAACCTTTTCTATGTCCCTCCAAGAAAGCCCAAGATCCAAGTACTTCAACATCATGAAAACCTTGCAATAGGAAATTTTGGAGTAAATAAAATAATAGAACTGCAGATATAGGGATTTTTGGTGGCCTCAAATGTGGAAGGACATCAAAGAATATATCCAAACCTATGACACTTGCAATAGATCTAAGGTACTGCAACATAAACCTCATGTGAAATTGCAACATTTACCTTCTCTAAAAGGACATCAACTTCATTATCTATGGATTTTATCACAAATCTACCAAATTTAGATAAGTACGATATCATTCTTTTTGTGGCGGATAGGTTTACAAAGATGGCACACTTCATTCCAACTATCAATGCAATCACAAGTGTAGCCACTGCTAGACTTTTTCTCAGATACATCTTTAGGCTTCATGGATACTGATGATGTTGTCAATGATCGAGGTCCACAGTTCATATCCATCTTTTGCAACAGTCTTTGCAAGATCCTTGGTGTTCAAGTTAAGGTGTCTACAAACAATGATCCATAGAGTGATGGAAAAATAGAACAGATGAATCAAGTCCTAGAACAGTATCTCTATTGCACCATCAATTATCATCAAAATGATTGGTTTGAGGTTTTGTCCTTTACAGAGTTTGCCTATAACAACAATGTTCATACATCTACCAAGCAAACTCCCCTTGTTTGCCAAAGTATGGAAAACATCCAAGGATGGATATGCAACTCTCAAATCATGTCAAGAACCCATCTTCTCGAGATAAGGACGAGCAACTCATGGATATTTACAAAGAATTGAAGGAAGAGATTCATCGAGCTCAAGAACAATATAAGTATCATGTAGATCAACACCGTGTTCGAAATCCATCCTATCAAATTGGGGGATAAAGTGTGGTTACTCAAAATAGTTTGCAGACTTCAAGGCCTTGTGCAAAGCTAGACCAGCAAGGATTTGGACCATTCACCATCTAGTTCTTAATCTCCTTTTAATGCATCACAATTGCTTTTGGTACCCATAGCTTATAAAATTTGACGTATGGATAGGCAATCTAAGATATGCATCTATTCCTTCTTTCTACCATATTTCTTGAGTCAAAGGCATGGTAATGGATTATGAAAAGAATCACG
>MU262915.1:12500-37500 GCA_020310875.1 Ceratopteris richardii
TACACATATTTACATACGTATGTGCAGAGGTCCTCTCTTTGCACTTTGTGGCTTCAAGCCTACTATAGGAAGTCACTCTGTAGTGAGGATACAGAGCGTGGGCTTCCCAGTGAGGGCTAATAGCACGATAGTGTGAAGAGAGCGGCTTGGTTTTGTCATTCAGTGTGAGTCATTGGTATTTCGTGCTCTTTCCCTTAGAGCAAGTCTTCATACTTTGTATTGATCAGTGCTAGTCTACATCTAGTTGAGTCCATTGTACGGATTGGATGAATCCCTTGTATTGATGTTGTTTTGTTCTGGAGTGGTATGTTAGCCCAAAGCATAAAACTTTTGAGGATCTCTTTTGCCTATGTTGTAATCATCTGATTCGAACTCAGAAGTGGTTGGTCTTCCATTATTGACATTTTGTCATTAATATTTTTCTGAGTATTCACAACTCTGTGCAATCATTGATATCTGCCTGCTCACGGAAGTGTTAAAGGGTATATTTCCCTAAGGAGAACCTCCCTTGAGTAGGTGAAGTACTGGAATGCTTGCTGCCTGCTCCTGTTAAAAGTAGATACCCCAGTACCTCCTCTACAGTTTGGCATGCCCAGTGGGACCCTTGCATTTCTGTGAGAGGCCCTATTTCATTATTTTTGCCCTATTGCATTTGCGAATAAGTACATGACCCATACACGAGCAGATAAAGAGTCTCTTCATGTAAGAAGGAGCCTTAACAAGTCAGCTATATCTTCGGCAAGTGAACCTACCTCCCCTCTACCCTCCTTGAATTTATCTATTGATTTGGGTGCGACACCACTTTCAAAGGAGAAACATAGGAGAACATTAGACTTCTCCTCAGATACGTCAGAAGAAACACCAGTGCAAATGGAGGATCTCTCTCATCTACTCTCCAGACTCAATATCAAGTTCCCTACCTTCAAGGGACAAGCTTATGAGGATGTTGATGATCATGTGAGGAGGTTCATCTCCTTATGCCGTGGACGAGGTTTGTAGAATAGAGAGGATGCAATGTTGGTACTTTTTTCATCCACATTGGAAGGCCTTGCAGACAAATGGTGCAGTCAATATGCAGATGGCCATTTTGCTACATGGGAGGCTTTGAAGACGGCGTTCTCACAGACATTTTGGCCAAGTGACTCCTCCGAAAGAGCTCTAGGTCAGCTAGAGAACTTAAGGCTGAGACTAGGTGAATCCTTCCATGAACTTCACACTAGGACAAAAGCACTTATTGCACGTCTTCCACATGCTCCAGGTGATTTCTTGGTTAAAAAATGGATAGAAAAAGCTTTGCCCAGGTCATCTCAGCAGAAGTTACGTGAGTCTCTTAGATTGGATGCAACCCTCAATGATTTTGTTGCAGCAGCATCACACATTGAAGAAGCTAGGCAACATTTTGAAGGGGATACACAATCGAATTATGTTGCAGAACTAGACCCTATTTGGCAACTGAGGAAAGAACTGGAAGCATTGAGAATGCAACAAAATCAACAAGAAGAGAAGGTCTTGCCACCATTGCATCGCACTGATGATGAAGTAGCCCAACTTCGTCGTGAGTTAGAAGATTTGCGGACCACTCAGGATATAAGGAGGCAGATTTGGTGCACAATCTATAACAACAATGGACATTCCAATGCTAATTGCCCTAACAAAGTAAGCTGTCAATTTTATGGAAAGGATGGCCATGAAGCTAGAGACTGTTACTACCTCAAGCATACACAACAATGAGGTACTCCTCAAGCCTTGGACTCGTATTATGCTAGTACTTCAAATGCGCCTAATAGAGAGGAGATTCGGCCTGTGAAGCCTAGATATAATACACCTTTGATGTGCTATCGTTGTGGTGAGTATGGTCATATGCAAAATAGGTGTTCCCTTCCAGAAGATGCACCTCCTTGCCAGCATTGTCTAGAGGCTAAGGATCACTATACCAAGGACTGCCCAAGAAGCCGTCCTGCTCCAATCCACATGATTGCAGTCTCTCCATAAGAAGAAGGTATGACTACTCAGTCTTATGTTGTTTCATCCTTTGCAATGCCCATGATGACTAGAGCCAGACAAGCAACAACAATCCATAGAGAAGAACAACAAGGATTCCAGGATAAAGAGGAAGAAAAGAAGTTTGGGTGGAAGGGCCAAGCAGAAATTGAAGGAGCCTATGAAAGGAGGGCTACTTCTCTAAGGGACCAACCAACAAGTCTGCAAGAAGACACTCATGAGGTAAACATTGAACAGATCTTGAAAGGTATTCGTCACAAGATTAGTCTGTACGAACTTATAAGGATGGATTCAAAAATAAGAAGTGACTTATTGAAGATTATACACTCTGCTCACTTGATCCAATCACCCAGTATAGATGGTTTCATGGTTGATTTTCCCCCTGCACCCTTAGCAGACTACCAAAGCTCAAGATTATCTGTTTGTATAAGTGATGAAGCTCTCACAGGTGTGATCATAGATGGAGGTTCTGGTATCAATTTGATGCCAGATTTCACAATGAAGAAACTGAATTTGAACCCCACCAAGATGGCACCATTCACAGTTACACTAGCAGATCAACATCGGGTTGCGCCTCTTGGCATTATTGAAAAGGTACTAATGATAGTACAGGGTTGCCACTTTGTTCTAGATTTTGTTGTTATTGCACTTTCACAGGAGACTTCTTACCCTCTACTCCTGGGGAGACCTTGGCTTAGGCAAGCAAAAGCTTTGCAAGATTGGGGGAAAAACAAACTATGGATTTCAGGAAGCACCAATAGCCAACTGCAACTACATTTGGAAGAAGGATTCGACTCAGGGAAAACTACTAGGTATACCGTGGACACTCAGGTAATGCCCTCTCTACCCCAAGAAGAAGATACATTATTAAATTGGATAATGGAAAGTGCAGAGTGTTGCACGGTGGAAATCAATGAAATAGAGGAAGAAGTTGTAGATAAGGTAATTACAAGAAAAGGTCATGAAGATCACAAGGTGTTGGAGAATGAGAGTTTGCAGGAGAATACAAGCTTTGAAGAAGCAACAAATACAGAAGTATCTGGTATGAAAAGTTATCAACCTGAGTGCAGAGAAGATCTTCCTTTTTCAAATATACCTCAAGGATGGACAAAAGAACATGTTGCAGAATATAAACTAAAGTCCACTCCTGCATACAGTGGAGAGGATTTCTCAAACAAGGCTAGTCCTGAAACATTGGTTCAAGAAGTAAATCTAGGGGATGAGGAGAACCCTCAAGAAGTCCACTTGGCCTCTTGGCTATGGTATTATCCTCCTTTACTGCAGAAGGTAACTTCTTTACTTTTTACTTACAAAAATGTCTTTGCATGGTCCTACAAAGATCTAACAGGAATACCAGAGGAGCTTGGATTACACAGAATACCCTTAGTTGAGGGAGCTATTCCTGCAAGAAGTAGGCCATATCGACTCAATCCGAAGTATGCAGAGGCGGTAAAAGTGGAAATTACAAAACTAGAAGAAGCAGGTATAATTGTTCTAGTAGAACATTCCAGGTGGCTTTCTTCTATGGTTATTGTGCCCAAGAAAAGTAGTGGAAAAATAAGAGTCTGTGTTGATTTTCGTGCCTTGAATAAAGTGACTGTTCAAGATGGATTTCCTCAGCCTTTTACAGAGCAAGTACTGGAGGAAGTAGCTGGTCACACTTTGTACAGCTTCCTGGATGGTTTTAGTGGCTACAATCAGAGAGTGATCCATCCTGATGATAGGGACAAAACAGCCTTTGTAACTCCATGGGGCACTTATGTCTATACCCGCATGGCTTTTGGTTTAAAGAATGCGCCAGCTTCATTTAATAGAACAATGTATCTAATATTGGGCAAATGGTTGACAACCTTTTTATGCATTTTCATGGATGACTTTTCAGTATTTTCAGGCACAGATAGAAGAGTAGCAGTTCAAGATTTCCATGATCATTTGGAAAATCTAAAAGAAATTTTTGAGCAATGTCTCAAAACAGGTTTGAAATTGAATCCTGATAAATGTCACTTTTTGGTCACCAAGGGTACTCTTCTTGGTCACATAGTATCTGCTGAAGGGATAACCGTTGACCCTGCAAAGGTTATTGCTATTCTTTCTATGCCAATTCCACAAAGCCCAAAGGAAGTGCAAAGTTTCTTGGGCTATGCAGGATATCACAGAAGATTCATACGAATGTATTCAGAAATAGCTAAGCCCTTATCAAGGCTTACTAGTAAAAAGGTCCCTTTCTCATGGAGTGCTGAAGCTGAGAAAGCATTTTGCGAACTGAAAATGAGGTTATGTAGTGCTCCACTTTTAAGTGTTCCTAACTGGTCATTGGAGTTTCATGTGCATACAGATGCTAGTCTTCATGCTGTTGGTGCAGTCCTAGCTCAACCATCATCACACAAGGTGGATAGACCTATCTCCTATGCCAGCAGACTACTCAACCAAGCAGAAAGGAGTTACACTACAACAGAAAGGGAAGGTTTGGCTATTGTATTTGCTCTTCAAAAGTTTCGGCATTACCTTCTTGGTGTACACTTTATAGTCATATCTGACCATCAGCCCTTGAAGTACTTGATAAACAAGCCTAGAGTGACTGGAAGGGTTTGGAGATGGTTACTCCTGTTTCAAGAATTTAACTTTGATATTCATATTAAGCCAAGAAGAGAGCACTACATGGCAGATCAAGTGTCCAGGACTGCAATGAGTGAAAAGGCAACATGTATTAATGATGAACTGGTGGATAGTAATCTCTTCCTAGTAGCAATTTGGACTGATTGGTATGATGGAATTCTCCATTTTCTCACTATTGGAAAAATCCCAGAACACTTGACACCTATAGAAAAGAGAAGATTACTCCTGAAAGCCAAAGCATATTCACTTATAAATGGAAATTTATACAAATATTGTCAGGATGATATCTTGAGAAAGTGTGTCTATCCAGAGGAGGTAAATCTTTTGCTAGAGGCTGCACACAGTGAAGGACATCTAAAGGGGGAAGAATTGGCTCACAGAATCATCCACAAGGGACTATGGTGGCCTCATATTTATAGGGACACGATCAAGTTTGCTAAAGAATGCCACATTTGCCAGAGATGTGCTCCTACGCCAACCAGATTGAATTTCCAACCATTAGTCATATCTACAGGATGGCACCCATTTGAACGATGGGGTCTTGATTTCATAGGACCAATTAGTCCAACTGGTCAACTTGGGCGTAAGAAGTATATTTTGATGGCCACATGCTACGCAACTAAATGGATTGAGGCCAAAGCTACTATAGATTGCATAGCTTTAACAGTAGCTAAGTTTTTGTATAAACATATTTTTTCAAGATTCGGTTGCCCACTGGAAATCACTAGTGATAGGGGAACACATTTTGTAAATCAGCTGCTCCAATATATATATGACAGGTACAAGGTCTTCCATAAAAAATCTTGTGTCTACTATCCAAGGGCAAATGGCCAAGCAAAGAGCTCCAATAAGATTTTGATCGGTTTGCTGCGCAAATAATCTTTTGATCATCAAAGCTTTTGGCCACAAGCATTGATCGGTGCAATTTGGGCTTTCAAAACTACAAAGAGGGGAACCACAAGCGAGAGCCCATTTCGTTTAGTATATGGAAAAGAGGCATTAGCACCATTTGAATTTATTATAAAAAAGGAAATGGGAGCCAAAAACATGGGAATCGAACCTCCCATTAGGAGATTGGTAGCATTAGAAGAATATAGGGAAGGAGCAATGCAGAAACTTCAGATAACACAAGAAGAGCGCAAGAGACTGCATGATAGGTATCTTTGGTCCAAAGAAGTACAAGAAGGATCCATGGTTTTAGTGCATCAAATCCCGGCAGTTTCAACCAAATTGGCACCCAAATGGATAGGACCTTACAGAGTGGTAAAAGTGCTACCTCAAGGAGCAGTTCATCTGGAGGATTTGCAGGATAAGAAGATACCCATGGTCAATATCTCCAAGGTAAATAATTATCTGAACTAAGTCAAAATGGAAGCATTTCATCCACTGTACATACCGTATTTCATTCAGTAACTTCAATTTATTTAGATTTCATTGAAATAAGCCGATAAAGCGAAAGTTGCACCGGGACGGTGCAAAAACTTGATATGGGGGTCTCTGGCACCCGTGCTTCTCTCTTTCCTGTTTCATCTATCTCTTCCTCATTTTTTGCTCCATCAACACGCCATCTTCTTTTGTGCAAGAATGCACCCCTTGAGTTCTGTCTCTCTTTTCTCCGGGGAGCTCGAGCTAGAGTGGTCTCTTTGTGTATCCTTTAAGAGTTCATTCTTCTCTTTCCTTCCACCTCATCCTGTAGCCCACCAACCCCCCTCTCCCTCTCAATTCCCTCAACCCCCCCTCCCCTCAGCCTCCCGAATCTCTCTCTCTCTCTCTCTCTCTCTCTCTCTCTCTCTCTCTCTCTCTCTCTCTCTCTCTCTCTCTCTCTCTCTCTCTCTCTCTCTCCCCACCCTCTCTCACTTCCCTTGCCTGCCACGACCTCCCACCCCACGACCCCCCTCCCCTCCCCTCACCACCAGCCCCCACCCCGTTCCTCCATGCCCCGCGACCCCCCTCCCCTTCCTCTCTCTCTCTCTCTCTCTCTCTCTCTCTCTCTCTTCCCCCTCCCTCTCTCTCTTCCCCCACCTGCCCACTGCCTCCCACCCCGCGACCCCCCTCCTCTCCCCTCACCGCTAGCCCCCACCCCTCCTCTCCATACCCCGTAGCCCCCTCCCTCCCTCTCTCTCTCTCTCTCTCTCTCTCTCTCTCTCTCTCTCTCTCTCTCTCTCTCTCTCTCTCTCTCTCTCTCTCTCTCTTTTCCCCCTCCACCCCCGCTGCCTCATCCGCTGGTGAGCCCCACTCCGCCACCCCACCCCGCTGACCCCGCTCCCCACCCCGCTGACTTCCCCACCCCACCCCACTAACCCCCCCTTTTCTCTCTCTCTCTCTCTCTCTCTCTCTCTCTCTCTCTCTCTCTCTCTCTCTCTCTCTCTCTCTCTCTCTCTCTCTCTCTCCCCTCCCTCTCTCTCTTCCCCCGCCTGCCCACTGCCTCTCACCCCGTGACCCCCCTCCCCTCCCCTCACCGCCAGCCCCCACCCTCTCCCTCTCAATTCCCTCAGACCCCCCCTCCCCTCAGCCTCCCGAATCTCTCTCTCTCTCTCTCTCTCTCTCTCTCTCTCTCTCTCTCTCTCTCTCTCTCTCTCTCTCTCCCCTCCCCCTCTCTCTTCCCCCGCCTGCCCACCACCTCCCACCCCGTGACCCCCCTCCCCTCCCCTCACCACCAGCCCCCACCCCGTCCCTCCATGCCCCGTGGCCCCCCTCCCCTTCCCCTCTCTCTCTCTCTTTCCCCTCCCTCTCTCTCTTCCCCCACCTGCTCACCACCTCTTGCCCCACGGCCCCCTCCTCTCTCTCTCTCTCTCTCTCTCTCTCTCTCTCTCTCTCTCTCTCTCTCTCTCTCTCTCTCCCACCACCCTCTCTCACTTCCCCCACCTGCCACGACCTCCCACCCCGCGACCCCCCTCCCCTCCCCTCACCACCAGCCCCCACCCCGTCCCTCCATGCCCCTCAGCCCCGCCCAACTTCCCCTCTCTCTCAGCCCCCACCACCTCAGCCCCCCGCCCCTCACCACACCACCCTCCCCCTCAGCTCCCGCGAATTCCCCCTCACCACCCGCCCCTCAGCCCCATGCCCTCTCGAACATTGTACCGGGCATTAAGGTTGACAAGGTCTTGGTTCCTAGATGAGTCACGGTGTCAGGGTCTTGATGCTCTTGCACATCGCTATGCAGAATATTACAAACAAGGTGCCAGATTTGCAAAATGGAGAATTGTTATCTGTATAACAAATGGTCCTTCTGAGTTAGGTTTTCTAGATGCTGCATGGGAGCTTGCTCGCTATGCTCGAATCTCCAAGGAATATGGTCTTGTGCCCATCATGGAACCTGAGGTGATATTGGATGGTGATAAGGAATTCAAGGACTATTGTATGAGGGGCTGGGGCATCTTAGCATTGAGATTATTCTTGGAACACCATCCATCAAATGTAAGGGATATGTTTCTTAGGCTCATTCAAATATCACAGGTGGCACAAAATGGGGATCTCAACTTGCATACAAAAAGGTCAGTAAAAGTGTAAAGGGTAAAAGTGGAAGAGGAAAAGTGACTATTGCCGCCAACCATTCATGACGACTGCCTAATTTTGAGGATCCAATTCAAGACTGGTGGCATATTTGATCTACCCCTCTAATTTTGGGCAATCAATCGGCGCATGATCAGTGGACGTGAGGAATCGGCAAGCCCCTCTTGGCCTATTGGAGCCTATAAAAGCAATGGATTGGTGTTCATTTGGGATACATTCAGATATACACATATTTACATACATACGTGTAGAGGTCCTCTCTTTGCACTTTGTGGCTTCAAGCCTACTGTAGGAAGTCACTCTCTGGTGAGGATACAGAGCGTGGGCTTCCCAGTGAGGGCTAATAGCACTATAGTGTGAAGAGAGCGGCTTGGTTTTGTCATTCAGTGTAAGTCATTGGTATTTCGTGCTCTTTCCCTTAGAGCAAATCTTCATACTTTGTATTGATCAATGCTAGTCTACATCTAGTTGAGTCCATTGTACGGATTGGATGAATCCCTTGTATTGATGTTGTTTAGTTCTGGAGTGGTATGTTACCCCAGAGCATAAAGCTTTTGAGGATCTCTTTTTCCTAAGTTGTATGTTGATATATTTAGGCAGTGATGTGTGTGAACACACTAGGACCGCCGGGCACTTTTTCCCTCTTTAGGAGGTTTTTTTCCCACGGCTTGTATATACGCCTATTGCCCTAATGGGCTACTTATCTTTGTACATTCTCTAGTAATACATTCACTATTGTGTGTTTGTGCTCCAAGCTTCTTCTTCTTCCTTGTGCTGTTCGTGTGCTTCTGCAGACATCTATCTCCAACAATTGGTATCAGAGCAGGTCGTTGCTTCATCTAGGCCGCCGTCGACACTCCTCCGTTTGCAGTCTAGAAATTGCACGATCTTTGGTGAGCATACTCAGCGTGTTTCCGAGATCAAAATAGCTTCGTAGTGTGTGCCGAAATCGCGATCTGAGCTCGTTTTGGCCTTCGAACGCACTATCACAGTGCTTGTGCAGGCTATTTCATCTTTTTGTGCCAAAGGTATATACCAGTTTCTGTTCGCCAGTTTAAGCGTCTCAGAGTCTACTACAGGTCTAGCAGAACTCGTCTGGGCAGTTCTGTTCAACTTTTTGAGATAGAGTCAATTTTCTGCATCAAGGTATTGTAGTCACCGGCCATGGCTGAAAGCAGTGATGTATTCCGTATGTTGGCTGTTGAGGATAAGTTGGATGGTACCAACTACCCATTATGGGCTTATATGATGCGACATGTATTGGTTGCAAAAGGACTGTGGAACATTGTGCAGGGTGTTGAAAGACGTCCTGTTACACCTGCAACTACAAGTACTGCAAATACAGGTGCTGGAGCTGATGAAGATGGTGTCAAAGATGATATTCTGTAGATTCCTGTTCGTGCTACTGTTTCTGTTGCACCTACTACAGAGCAAATTTGTTGGGATGGCAGAGATGCCCAAGCATATGCATTGATAGCCTTGTCTGTCAAACGTGCAATTATTCCTCATATTCGCTCTTGCAGAACAACCAGGGATGCTTGGGATACACTAACCACATTGTACCAAGCTAGGAATGAGGCTCGTGTTGCTTACCTCCGAAAACAGTTGGAGAGTGAGCATATGAATGAAGGTGATTCTATGGATAGTTTCCTAACAAAGATCAAAGATTTGAAGGAACAGTTGATTTCTGCTGATGAGGTTATACCAGATAGCTCACTTGTGTAGACCGTTCTGAATGGTCTTCCTGATTCATATCAGAGTTTTGCTTCTACTCTTCGGTTGATGATGAAAGGAAATCCGAATGCCTTATCATTTGAGGAGTTAGTCTCTGTTCTATTGTAGGAAGATCAGTCTAGGCAGAACAGGTCCATTATGCGTGTTGCAGATCAAGCTTTCCTAGCTAGTCAGAAGGGCAAAGGAAAATGGAGCTCTTCTACTAGTAAGCAAAAATCTACAAATGTTGCACATTCGAAGAACCAGGATAAAGATGAGAAGAAATCAGAAAAGCAGAAATTGTTTTGCAAGTACTGTAAAGGGAATGATCATATCATAAAGAACTGTCCAAAACTGGCTGCAAAAGAGGCAAAGAAGAAAGAGGCTCGAATGGTTGTTGTAGAGGCCTCTATACCAAAAACAGAGTCTACAAATCTTGTGCAGGAAGAAGAATGGGCGTTTACTACTGTTTGCAGTTTTGACCCTTCTTCTCATGAGCAGTGCATGTCTACAGTGGACTCAGATGTTTGGTACTTTGACAGTGGGGCGACCAAACATATTACCTCGTAGCGCAGTTTCTTCTCTTCACTCGAGCCTGCCCCTACACGGAATACTGTCACATGCACCAACAACTCCTCTTATCCTATTATGGGAGTTGGTAAGATCATTCTGACTACTGCTGATGGTAGTTCTTTCACCTTGTCAGATGCTTTATTTGTGCCAGGGATCAAGAAGAATCTGTTATCAATTTCTGTATTAGCCAAGATTGGCTTGGTTGTGAAATTTGTTGATGACAGATGTATAGTTCATGATCTATCAAATGGTGATGTTATTATTGCTTCTGGCATTTTATGTCGTGGGCTGTATAAGCTCATAGACTATGAAAGATCTGTGAATGATTCGGCATGTGCAGTTCATGATTCTCAGGCTATCTCAGATGCAAAGCTTTGGCATGCATGCTTTGGTCATCTGAATTTTGCTAGTTTGCTACGCCTGTAGAAATCTGATATGGTGTCTTCTTTGCCCAAGCTTGAGGCACCTGGAAAACATGTATGTGAAGGCTGTATTTGAGCAAAATGCAGCGTTCCTCCTTTCCAAAAGATGGATCAGTTCCGGCTACGCAGAAATTGCAGCTTGTACATAGTGATGTCTGTGGTCCTATGCAGACACCTTCTTTTGGAAACTATCTTTACTTTGTGACTTTCATTGATGATTTGTCTAGGCATGCATGGGTATATCCATTGAAGGAAAAGTCCGAAGTGTTTTTGTGCTTCAAACAGTTTTTGGTTTCGGCTGAAAATCTGTCAGCATGTAAAATGGGCACCCTCTGTTCTGATCGAAGGGGGGGAATACATGTCTTCTGATTCTAATGCATTTCTAGGTGAACGTGGGATAAAACACCAGTGTAGAGTGCCATATACACCTCAATAGAATGGAGTTGCTGAACGAAAGAACAGGTCACTCATGGAGATGGCGAGGTGTATGGTCAAGAGTCAGGCTTTACCACATAGTTTCTGGCTTGAGGCTGTCATGTGTGCAGCATATGTACTTAACAGGTGTCCCATTAAAGTGCTACAGTCTATCACTCCATATGAGGCTTGGCATGATCGCAAGCCATCTGTTGCTTATCTATGGGTTTTTGGTTGTTTGGCATATGCACTAGTGCCTGAACAACATCGCAAAAAATTGGATGATAAGGAAGTAAAATGTATTTTTGTTGGGTACAGTTCTAAAAGTAAAGGCTATCATCTGTATCATCCATAGACTAAACTCATTCTGGTTAGCCATGATGTTGTCTTTGTGGAAGATGCTATTCAGCCACTGCTTTCATGTACTAAGGAGACATCTGTTAGCTCTAAAGACATGTATGATACTTTGATGCCTCTTTTTACAGGTGGACAGTCTAGTGCTGGTCCTAATGAGGCAACTTCTTAGCCTTTGCAGGTTTCATATGATGATGCAGATCATTCCATTTCTTATGCAGATTTACATGATGCAACTTGTTGATGAGAGAGCTGATATTGAGAAGGAAAAAACTATGCCCAAATGGCTGGTGCAGACTTTGCGTGATAGCAAATTAGATGCACCTTTGTCATATCGTACTCGTTCAGGCTCTCATAGTGCCTCCTTTGCATCAGATTGCTATGATATGGCTGTGTCTAGCCTCTGTGATGAGAATGAGCCTGTTTCTTTTGATGAAGCATAGAATTCAGAAAATTGGATGGCTGTTATGCAATCTGAATATGATGCTATAATGAAGAGTGGTACATGGTCTTTATGTGACTTGCCTCCTGGCAAGAAGGCCATTGGCACTAAGTGGGTATACAAGCTGAAGCGTAAACTTGATGGTACAGTTGACAGGTATAAGGCTAGGCTTGTTGCAAAGGGTTATGCGCAAGAAAGAGGCATTGATTTTGATGAGACCTTTGCACCTACATGCCCTATGGCTACTGTTCGGAGCATTTGTGCACTTGCTGCCCATCATGGTTGGAATGTACATCAGTTGGACATTAAAACAGCATTTCTGAATGGTGACTTGCATGAAGAAGTGTATGTTTTTTAGCCTCGTGGCTTTGTGTAGAAAGGGCATGAAAACCAAGTGTGCAAGTTAAAGAAGGTGTTATATGGTTTAAAGCAAGCACCACGTGCTTAATATGAGAAGATACATGCCTATCTGATTGCACATGGTTTTGAGAACAGTCCAACTGAAAGCACCTTATATGTTAAGCGTGCTAATGATGTGCTTCTGATCATTGTTGTCTATGTTGATGACATGCTGCTCACTAGTCCTATTGAGAAGCATATTGCTAATTTTAAGGCTGATTTGCATGCCTCATTTGAGATGTCTGATTTGGGGCATTTGCATCACTATTTGGGCATTCATTTTATGCAAGTTGATGGTGGAATGGCTTTGTGTCAAACGAAATATATTGACACATTATTGCAGCGTTTTGGCCTTGAAAACTGTAAGCCTATTGCCACTCCTATGGAGACAGGTTTACGATTGAGTCTTCATGATGCTGGAGATGCATTTGATGCTGTTCTCTATCAGCAGGCTATTGGATGCTTGATTTACTTATGCATTACTTGGCTAGATATTCAGTTTGCTATGTCACAGATGAGCAGGTTTAGGCATTGCCCACGAGTCACGCATTGGAAGGTGGTTAAGTGCATCTTTTGCTACTTGAGTGGTACTCGGCTACTTGGGTTGTTTTATCCCAAGGGCGGATCACTACCGCCAGATTTGCATGCTTTTTCTAACTCAAATTGGGCTGGTTGCTATGACACTCGTGTGTCCACCAGTGGTTTTTGCTTCATGCTTGGTAGCTCATGTATATCTTGTTGGTGCAAGCAAGCCTTAACACTTGGCATTGTTGTGTGCCTTTGAAGACCCAACATGAAGCTTGGACTATTGAACCCTTGGAAAGCATAAAAGATTGAACCCTTGGATGATACATTCACAAAAGTCAATAATCATGTGAACCTAGTCTTATTGATTCTTACTTTTATCTCATGTAAAAGTCCATGTGACTTTATCAACAATGTAATCATACCTACTAGACTAGAGTCGTGGAAAAATTAGGTGATCTAGTTGAGGGAATATCTCCCTAAGTCTAGTGGAGAGAATCAAGGGAGCTTTAATTTGAATTCAAATTCAAATTCATTCAAAAACTTCTATAAAAACCAATGTAAAAGTTGCGGGGTGTGTAACACACTTCCCGAGGCTAATCCAAGCAATTTTGTGAGTGTGTGAGAGCTACTACCTAGCCTACACCTCTGAGTACCATTGGGCATCATTCTACATGCCAATGGGAATGTACATTTAATAGATTCAATACATATACTCATAGTTCTTTACTCTGTGTTTTCTCTGAGTGACTACCTCCAAGTCTGTCAACTTCAACAGAGCATATCTCAAGATCTACTGAACCAAATTTGATGATCAAGGGCTCATTGGAACCAGCTCAAAGGATTCTACAACACTACAAAGTTTCAAGTCAATCCATTCAGCCAATTGGGAGAAATCACTGTCGAAGTGATCACTGGTATATTTCTGTGTGATTCCTAAAAAGTCGGGGGTGTCCCTGAGTTTGCTAAACATCATGCTCAGCGTATAGTTTATCATTTGGAGTGATTTAACTTGCTAATGTTAGCTTGTTAAGTTAATTTAATACTCTCAGAAGGAATTAGACCAATTGTAAGTGTGTTGGACACACTGAGCTTAGGACTGAGCAGGTGTCATTACAGGAATAGCAAGTTTTTGGACTTATGAAGGTTCAAACTTATCTGTTTTGATTTGATCATTTCTCAATCACTTTGTAAAGCACATATATAGTTTCTTGGTGTCATTTGGAAGCTCAAGGAGTCTCCTAACCATATCTGAAGAAAAGAAAGGGCAGGTGTGAAGCAGGTCTAGCAGCACCACCTTGATCTTCTGATTGTACCTAGCCATCACATCCAACAGTGGTATCAGAGCAAACAAGGTAATCATGGGTGATGGTTTCCCTTCCTTTATTGACAAATTGGATAGGAATAACTACCAGGCATGGTCATTAAGAATGAAGACTTATCTACAAGGGAGAAGCTTGTATGGATACATATCAGGAGATGAGGAGTTGCCCTCATTCAAAACCAGAGGCCTACCTACAAAGGATGAGCATGAGAGACTTAATCAATGGTGTGCTAAAGATGCTTTGGCAAGGTCATATCTTCTAAACTCTATCTCTGATTTTCTTCTACCTCATGTTAGGAACTGTAGGACTTCCCAAGAGACTTGGGAAACCCTGTCAACATACTTCTCATCAAGCACAAGGGCCAGAAAGAATCAGCTATGGATTGAGTTTACAACTCTTAGGAAGCAATCAAAACAATGTGTTTTAGATTTTGTCACCAAAGTCAAAGATATAGCAGATCAACTTGCAAGTGTTGGAGAAGAGATTGAAGAAGAGCAAATTGTTAGACAAGTGATCAATGGACTCAAAGCAGATGACAAGTGGGAGAGCTTTACCACTGCAATGGACTTGTACATGGACATTCAAGCACCTGATCTAACAACTCTGATTGGACAACTCTTTACACATGAAGCCAAGATCACAAAGAATGGAGAGCAATCAAAAGGTAACAATCCCTCTGCCCTATATACAGATAAGAAGTCTAAAGATAAGGGTAAAAGCAAGAAGGTTGATGATGAAGGATCCACCTCCCAAGCAAACTATGCAGGGAGAGGTAGATCATCTAGAGGTAGGGGCAGAGGAGGTAAGTCAGGTAGGGGGAGACCCTATAATCAATCTCCATGCAATATTTGTGGCTTGTCTAATCATACTACAGATGAATGCTACAAAAACTACAAGAACCAAAGAGGAAGAGGTCACCAAAGAGGAGGATACTCCCAAGGCAGAGGCAGGTTCAATCAATCTCAAGGCTACCATGGCTACAACAATAATTACAACAACAACTACAACAATAGCTACAATCACAATGGCAATTATCAAGGAGGATACAGAAACAGAAAGGATTACAACAATTATGCAGAGGATCAAGATGATTCCTTGTTGATTATGAACATGACATCTAAATCAGGTATCAATGATGATCATTTGTTCTATATTGACTCAGGTTGCTCTAACCATGTAGCTGGGAATGTTGCCTTACTCTCTGATTTGGAAGAACCTAAAGGCAAGCACCAAGTGCAGACAGGTGATGACACTAAACACTCAGTGGTTAAAGTAGGTAATGTCAAAACAAGTGATGGTAATCAAAATTTACTAAGCAGAGTATTGTATGTCCCAACAATCACCAAGAATCTGATGAGTGTAGGTCAGATTGTTGAAAAAGGTCTACAGGTCAGGTTCACTCAACATGGTGCATTTGTGGAGGATCCAAAACATGGATTCAGAAGGATAGCCAAGGGAGAGAAGTCAGGTAGATTATTCACCTTTGAACTTGAGGATACTAAAAGTATTGCCTTGTACAACTATAGGGACCAAACCCTATCAGAATTGGAGATGTGGCACAAGAGATTGGGTCACATTGGAGAGAGAACCATAAAGCAGATGAGCAGAGATCAATGTGTGCTTGGGATACCTAATGTATCCAAGCAACACATGATATACAAGTGTGGGGCTTGTCAATTTGGTAAGTCACACAGGTTGCCATATACCAAGAAAGGATTTATGCATGAAGATTACTTGGAATTGGTGCATACAGATGTGTGGGGACCAAGCAAGGAGCCATCCATATCTGGGTCAAGGTACTATGTATCTTTTATAGATGATTATAGCAGATGGACTGTCTTGTACTTCATGAAACATAAAGATGAAGTATTTAATTGCTTCAAAAGGTATCTTGCATTAGTAGAGAATCAAACAGGTAGACAATTGAAGAGATTAAGGTCTGATGGTGGTGGAGAATACTTCTCCAATGACTTTGAAGAGTTCTTGCAGGAAAGAGGCATCAAGAGGGAGATTACCACAAGGTACTCACCTGAACAAAATGGGGTAGCTGAAAGAAGAAATAGAATCATTGTGGAGACAGCTAGGTCTATGCTTAATGAGAAGAAACTACCAAATTATCTTTGGGCAGAGAGTGTATCTACTGCCACATACTTGATCAACAGGTTGCCATCAAAGACACTTGATGGAATGACACCCTATGAGGCTTGGCATGGTAAGAGACCTTCTCTGGATCATTGCAAAATCTTTGGGTGTGTTGCATATGTGCATATTCCCTCACAGGTAAGGGGAAAGCTAGACCCTAAGGCTGAGAAGTGTATCTTTATTGGTTATGATTTGAATCAGAAAGGATACAGGTTCTATAACCCCTCAAACAAAGGCTTCAAGGTAAGCAGAGATGTCATCTTTGATGAAAATGATTCATGGTATGATAATGAGTGCAGGAAAGTGAGTTTACCTTATGATATGGAAGAAGACTTTCCAAAGCTTGTCAGGCAAGAACCAACTCAGAATGAGGACACAAGCTCAGATGATGAAGACACCATCAACATTGAAGAGTTCAAAGCTTGGAAATCCAAAGGGAAGATGAAGATGAAGCAGCTGGAAGACAATCCAGAATCCTCAACTCAAGCTATGAGGAGATCTTCAAGGGAAAAGAAGAAACCTATTAGGTATGGATATGATACTTCACTTGTAACCAAGCACTCTGTATATCTTGCAAAGGATATCTTAAGTGAAGAACCAGGTACATTTGAGGAAGCTATTACTAAACCAGAATGGAAGGAAGCAATGGATGAAGAAATGGAGGCTCTCAAGGAGAGTGATACTTGGGACTTGGTACCCAAGAAGGACTCCATGAAGGTGATAGGATCCAGATGGATCTACAAACTCAAAAGGAACTCAGATGGTACAATAAGCAGGTACAAAGCTAGGTTGGTAGCCAAGGGTTTTGCACAAACCCAAGGCATTGATTATGAGGAGACATTTTCTCCTGTGGCAAAGATGCCAACTATCAGAATTATGGTGAGTGTAGCTGCATCAAAAAATTGGAACATGTACCAATTGGATGTGAAGAATGCATTCTTGAATGGATGGATATCTGAAGAGGTCTACATGTCACAACCACCTGGCTATGAGGATCCCAATAAGGTAAATCATGTTTGCAAATTGAAGAAAGCTCTGTATGGATTGAAGCAGGCACCTAGAGCATGGAACTATAGGTTGACAACCTATCTTTTGGATCAAGGATTTGTGATGAGTAAAGCAGATACTTCATTGTTTATAAAGAAGAACAACTCAGAGGTAATATACTTGTGTGTCTATGTTGATGACATCATTATTACAGGAAATGATGTTCAAGGAATTAGACACATCAAAGGTCAAATGATGAAGGAATTCAAGATCAATGATCTTGGATTATTGAAGTACTTCCTAGGGCTTGAATTGGTCTACACAAATTCAGGTATATTCATTACTCAGAAGAAGTACATTCAGGACATGGTCAAGAAGTTTAACTTGCAGGAAGCTAAAGTCTCAAACATTCCTATGGAGGTCAACCACAAACTCAGTGCACATGAAGGAGAAGAACTCAAGGATATTACAGGTTACCAAAGTTTGGTAGGTAGTCTTAATTATGCTACCTTAACTAGGATTGATATCTCATATGGTGTTAGTGTACTCAGTCAATTTATGCATAAGCCAAGAGTACCACATTTGGAGGCAGCCAAGAAGATAGTAAAGTATCTAAAGGGAACACAAAATCATGGTTTGTATTATCCATATTCATCAGACATTGACATCAAGGTATACTCAGATGCAGATTGGGCAGGTTGCAAGGATGACAGGAGGAGTACATCTGGTTACATATGCTTTGCAGGTGATAAACCAATTTCTTGGTCATCCAAGAAACAACCCACAGTGGCTCTATCATCTACTGAGGCAGAGTACAGAGGGCTAGCCAATGCCACTCAAGAATCAATATGGTTGAAGTTACTCTATTCAGAATTGGGCCTATACAGAAGGCCACCTATCATATTTGGTGATAATACAAGTTCACTCCATCTAGCTGCTAATCCTGTGTATCATGCTAGGACAAAACACATAGAGGTTCATTACCACTATGTGAGGGAGAAATTACTTAGCAAAGAAATCCAATTATCATATGTATCCACTAATATTCAATGTGTAGATTTGCTTACAAAAGCTTTGGATGGAAGCAAGCTATGCAGGTTTAAATCCATGATTGGATTACAGGATATCATTGAAGACTAAAGATGAAGACTCAAGCAAGTGTTTGGCTTGAGGGGGAGCTGTTGGTGCAAGCAAGCCTTAACACTTGGCATTGTTGTGTGCCTTTGAAGACCCAACATGAAGCTTGGACTATTGAACCCTTGGAAAGCATAAAAGATTGAACCCTTGGATGATACATTCACAAAAGTCAATAATCATGTGAACCTAGTCTTATTGATTCTTACTTTTATCTCATGTAAAAGTCCATGTGACTTTATCAACAATGTAATCATACCTACTAGACTAGAGTCGTGGAAAAATTAGGTGATCTAGTTGAGGGAATATCTCCCTAAGTCTAGTGGAGAGAATCAAGGGAGCTTTAATTTGAATTCAAATTCAAATTCATTCAAAAACTTCTATAAAAACCAATGTAAAAGTCGCGGGGTGTGTAACACACTTCCCGAGGCTAATCCAAGCAATTTTGTGAGTGTGTGAGAGCTACTACCTAGCCTACACCTCTGAGTACCATTGGGCATCATTCTACATGCCAATGGGAATGTACATTTAATAGATTCAATACATATACTCATAGTTCTTTACTCTGTGTTTTCTCTGAGTGACTACCTCCAAGTCTGTCAACTTCAACAGAGCATATCTCAAGATCTACTGAACCAAATTTGATGATCAAGGTCTCATTGGAACCAGCGCAAAGCATTCTAAAACACTACAAAGTTTCAAGTCAATCCATTCAGCCAATTGGGAGAAATCACTGTCGAAGTGATCACTGGTATATTTCTGTGTGATTCCTAAAAAGTCGGGGGTGTCCCTGAGTTTGCTAAACATCATGCTCAGCGTATAGTTTATCATTTGGAGTGATTTAACTTGCTAATGTTAGCTTGTTAAGTTAATTTAATACTCTCAGAAGGAATTAGACCAATTGTAAGTGTGCTGGACACACTGAGCTTAGGACTGAGCAGGTGTCATTACAGGAATAGCAAGTTTTTGGACTTATGAAGGTTCAAACTTATCTATTTTGATTTGATCATTTCTCAATCACTTTGTAAAGCACATATATAGTTTCTTGGTGTCATTTGGAAGCTCAAGGAGTCTCCTAACCATATCTGAAGAAAAGAAAGGGCAGGTGTGAAGCAGGTCTAGCAGCACCACCTTGATCTTCTGATTGTACCTAGCCATCACATCCAACATATCTTGATTGAGCAAGAAGCAGCCTACTATGGCCACTTCCAGTTGTGAGGCTGAGTATAGGGCAGCTTTCACAACGACTGTTGAGTGTGTGTGGCTCAGACGCCTTATGGCTGATTTGGGTGTTGGCCAGTCTTCTACCACCACTATCTTCACTGATAGTCAGAGCGCATTGGCAGTTGCGAGAAACCCTGTGTTCCATGCTCGCACTAAGCACATTGAGGTGCATTATCACTATGTCAGGGAGAGGTTCTCTGCTGGGGAGACCAGCTTGGCATATGTGCCCACGCAGGAGAACATTGCAGACCTTTTCACAAAGGCTCTGCCAAGGGAGAAGGTTGAAGCTTTCCGCAAAGCTTTGGGCTTACTTCCTTTTGTGGAGTGATTTCCACATAGCTTGGCACTTCCTTATACATGAGTGCCAGCTCCTTGTTCACCGCATCACTCCCAGGGGGGATTTGTTGATATATTTAGGTAGTGATGTGTGTGAACACACTAGGACCACCGGGGTACTTTTTTCCCTCTTTAGGAGGTTTTTTTCCCCCGGCTTGTATATACACCTATTGCCCTAATGGGCTACTTATCTTTGTACATTCTCTAGTAATACATTCACTATTGTGTGTTTGTGCTCCAAGCTTCTTCTTCTTCCTTGTGCTCTTCACGTGCTTCCGCAGACATCTATCTCCAACATTGTAATCATCTGATTCGAACTCAGAAGTGGTTGGTCTTCCATTATTTACATTTTGTCATTAATATTTTCTTGAGTATTCACAACTCTGTGCAATCATTGATATCTGCCTGCTCACAGTAGTGTTAAAGGGTATATTTCCCTAAGGAGAACCTCCCTTGAGTAGGTGAAGTATTGGAATGCTTGCTGCATGCTCCTGTTAAAAGTAGATACCCCAGTACCTCCTCTACAAATAGCAATTGATAAAAATCCTTTTGAGGGTATCAAATTACCTCCTGCTAATGATTACAAGTGGAATCACTTAAAATGATGAACCATACACTAAGCAATCAATTTAGCAATTGGATGGTTACCCCCGACTTTTTAGGGACTGAGTAGAGAATGACCAGAGAGCACTTCGATGTTGGCTGAACCAAATGCCTTCAAATTTTGGCAGCTTAATATAGACTTTGAGGTGATTCCAACAAGCTATAGATTATGCAAAATGGATACAAACCCAATGAGGTATGATAAAGCAAAGATCACTATCCTTAGAAGTCATAGCAGAGAGATAGTTAGAGATTATCAATGAAATGTATGTGTTATAACACATGATTATACAGCCTCATGCAATGATGCACAATGATGGATAGATGAGTAGGGTATGGTGTAAGCTACTCAATCTCTACAAATGATCAGTGGAGGATCTCTAAGATAACGCCACAAGGCCGCGAAATTTCAAACTTGATTCCACCTAAAAGTGATTCCTCTAAATGAGGAGATATTCTCTCTTAAAACTCGTGGCTCATCTTTCTTCCTACTTTCACGAGATGTAGGTCCTTAAAACATTCTTCAAGAGTTTAATCCTTTTACAAACGGTAAATGAACAAATATTACAAGCTAAAGCTCACATGCTTCATGAAGTGATTGTACACATTGTCTTCCTCAATGCCTAGCCAAATGTGAAGGCTTGACACTTGCACCAACACCTCCACCTCAAGCCAAACATCTTGGCTTGCATTTCTTCATAAGTCTTCTTGAATGTCCTGCAATCCAATCATATCTTTGAACCTGCAAAGTTTAGTACCATCAAGTGCTTTGGTTAACAAATGTGCACATTGCATGTTTGTAGATACATATGCCAATTAAATCTCCTTGCTTAATAGCTTCTCTCTAACATAGTAATCGTGAACTTCTATATGCTTGGTTCTTGCATGGTAGATAGGGTTCACTGCAAGATGCAAAGAACTTGTATTATCACCAAAGATCATAGGTGAATGAGTATGAAGTCCGAAATTGGAATATAGCAATCTAATCCAAATTGCTTCTTTTGTAGCATTGATTAATCCCCTATATTCAGCCTCTATTGAGGATAGGGAAGCAGTATGTTGGTTCTTGGAAGACCATGAAATGGGCTTATCACCTGCAAAAGACATTTAAACTTTCAACTATGCTTTGATATCCTACAATGTCTTCAATCAAGTCACCTTCATGAGCACTCAATTTGTGATTTACCTTCATAGGGGTGCTAGCTACCTTTGCATTCTCCAAGTGGAACCTCTTCAACATGTTCTACACATATTTCCTTTGAGTGATACAAATTCCAGAATTTTTGTAGACCAATTCAACTCCAAGAAAATACTTCAAAAACCCTAGGTCACTGATTTTGAACTCCTACATCATTAGGTTCTAGATTTGTTTGAGGGTATGATGTCATCAACATACACACATAAGTATATCATTTCTGAGTTGCTTCTCTTAACAAACAGAGAAGAATCTGCCTTGCTCATTATGAATCCTTGATCTTGAAGACATGTAGTTAACCTATGATTCCATGCCCTAGGTGCCTGCTTCAATCCATAAATATCTTTGTTCAATTTGCACACATAATTTACCTTGCTTCGGTCTTCATAGCCAGGAGGTTGAGCCATTTTAACCTCCTCTAAAATCTAGCCATTGAGAAAAGCATTTTTCACATCCAATTGATACATATTCCAATTCCTAGATGTAGCCACACTTACCAATACTCTAATGGTTGGCATTTTAGCCATAGGTGAAAAGGTCTCGTCATAATCAATTTGTTGGTTTTGTGAATAACCCTTGGCCACAAGTCTAGCTTTGTGCCTTTTTATGGATCCATCTAAGTTCCTTTTGATTTTCGAAATCCATCTAGAACCAATTACCTTCATTGATGCCTTCTTGGGTACTAGTTCCCAAGTATCATTCTCTTGCAGTGCTTCTATTTCTTCATCCATAGCTTCCTTCCATTCTGCTTTGATACTTTCTTCTTCATATGAAGAAGGTTCCTCAAGTGATAAATCTTTAGCAAGATAAATGTAATGCTTAGTAACTAATGAAGTATTATACCCATATCTGATTGGCTTCTTACTCAACTTTTGTGATCTCCTTAGAGCTTGGTTGCATGATTCAGGTAAGTCTTCCAACCTCTTCATCTTGGTCTTGCCCTTTGATTTCCATGCTTTGAACTCTTCTAAATTGATGGTATCCTCATCATCTGATGTTATGTCTTCAATTTGGCTTGGCTCCTCCTTGGTGAGGCTTGTGAATTCATCTTCCGAGTCATATGGCAACTTGACCTTCCTGCATTCACTTTCAAACCAAGAATCATTCTCATCAAACACAACATCTCAACTGACCATAAATCCTTTGTTGGATGGATTACAAAACTTGTATCCTTTCTTATTTAAATCATACCCTATGAAGATGAACTTCTCTGCCTTAGGTCTAGTGTACCTCTGATTCGAGATGGAACATGCACATAAGCAACACATCCAAATATTTTGCAATTATCAAGTGATGGAATTCTACCATGACATGCTTCATATGGGGTCATCCCATCAATTGATTTGGATGGCAACCTGTTAATAAGATAAGTGGCAGTGGATACACTTTCTACCCACAAGTAATTAGGCAATTTCTTTTCATTAGGCATATAAAAATGCATCAAATTCATTGGAGAAGTACTCAACTCCTCCATCTGATCTTATCCTCTTTAGGCTTCTTCTTGTTTGATTTTCCACAAGTGCAAGATACTTCTTGAAGTAACTAAACACTTCATCTTTATGTTTCATAAAGTACAAGATATTCCACCTACTGAAATCATCAATGAATGACACATAATACCTTGAGCCTAAAATTGAAGGGTCCTTGCTTGGTCCCCACACAATTGTGTGGACAAGTTCCAAATCATCTTCATGCATATAGCCTTTCTTTGTGAAGGGTAACCTGTGTGATTTACCAAACTAACAAGCACCACATTTATAGATCATGTGTTGCTTGGATACATTAGGTATCCCAAGCACACATTGATCTCTACATATCTGCTTCAAGGTTCTCTCACTAATATGTCATTATCTTTTATGCCAAATCTCAATCTCTAAAAATGTTTGATCTTTGTAATTATAAAGTGCAATGTTTCTAGTGTCCTCAAGTTCAAATGAAAATAATCTACTTGTTTTCTCTCCTATTGGCAATTCTCTTGAATCCATGTTGGGGGTCCTCCACAAAAGCTATATATTTGTTGAACCTAACTTGCAAACCCTTTTCCACTATCTGTCCAACACTCATCAGATTCTTGGTGATAGTAGGTACATAAAGAACCCTGCTCAAGAGATTTCTATTCCCATCAAAAGTTTTGACATTTCCTACCTTGACCACTGAATGCTTGGCTTCATCACCTATTTGCACTTGGTGCTTACCCTTGGGTTCCTCAAGATCACAAAAAAGAGCTACATTGCCTGCTACATGGTTTGAAAATCCTGATTCAATATAGAAGAGGTGCTCATCGTTCATACCTTGTTTTGAAATCATATTCATAATGAGAAGAGAATCCTCTTGATCCTTTGTGTAATTGTCAAAGTCTTTTCTTGATTTCCTCCTTGATAATTGTTTTTGTAATTGTTGTGGTAGCCATGGTTGTATCCTTGATTATGGTTGAACCTTCCTCTTGATTTTGAGTAGCCACCTCTTTGAAATCCTCTTCCTCTCTCATTCTTGAAGATCCTATAGCACTCATCTGTAGTGTGATTAGATAGTCCACATATGTTGCATGGGTTAGAGTTCAAAGGTCTCCCCCTACCTTGCTTACTGCATCTGCCCCTTTGTCTTGAGTTCCCACTTCTCGCTACATAGTTAGCTTGAGAAGTAGTACCTTGATCTTCTACTTTCTTGCTCTTCCCTTTATTTTTAGACTTTCCTTTATCTTTGTATAGGGAAGAAGAGTTGTTACTTGTTGATGGTTCTCCATTTTTGTTGAGCTTGGCTTCATGGGTAAAGAGTTGTCCCATGAATGTGGTAAAATTTGGAATTTGCATGTCCATGTAAAGGTCCATATCAATTGTGAAGGCTTCTCACTTATCATCTGCCTTGATGGCATTGATTATTTATCTGAGTATTTGCTCCTCTTCAATCTCCTCTCCTATGCTTGCCAATTGATCAGCCACATCTTTGCATTTGGGCACAAACTCTAAAACATTCTCCTTAGGTTGCTTCCATTGAGTGGTAAACTCAATACACCACGAATAGCTAGTGATAAAAGAATTGCTATTTTGGTACATAAACTTGCTCGATATTTTGCTCAGTGCTC
>MU262915.1:45000-53434 GCA_020310875.1 Ceratopteris richardii
GTGAGTAGTACACTTCACAAGAACATGGAAAGATGAACTCAAATAATCATGAAAATGAAAGTATATTGCTTGTACAATACAATGACTTACTGATACATATGTGTGCCTTGTAATCACACCTTGATATGGCATAAAGCTCAGCTCTTGGAGGTCTTCACATAGGTCTCTCTAACCACGACTAAAACTGCCATCTATTTATAGTTGAGTTTGGGAGGCTAACTTCCCTCAATCACTCTCCAATCAATCAATGATTGATTTGATTCTCTACCTACCACAAATCACGAATTCGTGGCTCCTCTTTCCATTCTTGATCATGTGGGCTCAACCACTTAAGATTCTCTTACTTTTACATTAAGTAAACTCTTCAAAAGTTACAAGAGGTAGTTCACAAGTGAACTTTACATAGTCTTCATTTTGAAGCTTCTTTAATGACTTTGTGAGACTCAAGCCAATACTTAGGCTTGTCATAGACTTGCTCCAACAGCTCCCCCTCAAGCCAAGTATGCTTGAGGTCTTCAATCTTCCAAGATTACCTGCAAACCAATCATAGCCTTGAATTTGCAAAGCTTTGTACCATCCAATGCTTTGGTTAGAATATCTGCACATTGTTGATGAGTGGAGACATATGATATTTGAATCTCTTTGCTTAGAACCTTCTCTCGTACATAGTGATAATGAACTTCAATATGTTTAGTCCTTGCATGAAAAATAGGATTAGGAGCCAAATGAATAGAACTCATATTGTCACCAAAAATAGTTGGAGTTCCAAACTCCAATCCAAGATCTTTGAATAATGTCTTCATCCACATAGCTTCTTGTGTAGCTATGGCAAGACCTCTATATTCAGCTTCAGTAGAAGAGAGAGCAACTGTGGGTTGCTTCTTGGATGACCATGAAATAAGCTTTGAACCTGCAAAGGTAAGATAACCTGAAGTGCTCCTTCTATCTTCCTTGGAGCCAGCCCAATCTGCATCAAAAAATAGCTTCAAACCTAAATCAGATACATAAGGATAGTAAAGTCCTTCATTTATGGTTCCTTTGAGATATTTGAGTATCCTTTTGGCAGCATCCATATGTGGTTTCCTTGGTGTGTGCATAAATTGGCTTAGCACACTCACACTGTAACATATATCTACTCTTGTCAATGTGGCATAGTTGAGACTACCCACTAGACTTTGATATGACGTGATGTCCTCTATGAGTTCACCTTCATGTGAGCTCAATTTGTGATTGACCTCCATTGGAGTACCTGCAATCTTACAATCTTGCATCTTGAATTTTGCCAACATGTCCTTAATGTACTTCCTTTGAGTGAGAAACAAACCATGATCTTTGTAGACAACTTCCAAACCTAGGAAGTAAGTAAGTGAACCCAAATCACTTATCTTGAACTCTTCTCTCATCTGATCTTTGATCTTCTTCATACCATCTGCATCATTTCCTGTCAATATAATATCATCTACATATACACATAGATAGATGACCTCGGAATTACTCTTTTTAATAAAGAGTGAAGGATCTGCCTTGCTTGGTTGAAAGCCTTTGTCCTGCAAGAATGAAACAAGCCTGAAATTCCAAGCTCTTGGAGCTTGCTTGAGACCATACAATGCTTTGTTAAGTTTACACACATAATCAGGATAAACTTGACTCTCAAAACCAGGTGGTTGTGCCATATATACCTCTTCTGTTATCCAACCATTCAAGAATGCATTCTTCACATCTAGTTGAAGTATCTTCCAATTCTTGGAAGAGGCAATACTAAGCAAAACCCTAATAGTAGGCATCTTTGCCACAAGAGAGAAAGTCTCCTCATAATCAATTCCCTGAGTTTGTGCAAAGCCTTTTGCTACAAGCCTTGCCTTATACCTGTTAATGGAACCATCAGAATTCTTCTTGAGTTTATAGACCCATCTTGAGCCTATTACCTTCATGGATGAAGTCTTGGGCACCAAATCCCAAGTGTTGTTTTCCTCGAGTGCTTCAATCTCTTCCTTCATTGCATGCTTCCATTCTGTTTTTGCTTTGGCCTCTTCAAATGATGATGGCTCCTCTTGGTTTATGTCCTGTGCTATGTATATAGAATGTTTAGTTACTAATGAGGTGTCAAACCCATACCTTTCTGGTTTTTTCTTTTTCCTCATAGATCTTCTTAGGCCATGATGTGATGATTCTGCCTCATGTCCAAGTTCCTGCAATTTTGCTTTACCTTTAGACTTCCATGCTTTGATCTTTTCCATCTGACATTCTTCATCATCCTCTGAGGTGTCTTGTTCTTCAATCTTTGATTGTTCTCTACCAAGCTTTGGAAAATCTTCTTCAAGATCATATGGTAAATTGACCTTCCTGTAGCCCTTTTGATTGTTGTCATATCCAATAAATACACACCTTTCTGCTTTTGGATCCATCTTGCCTCTAACCTGTGAAGGAACATGAGCAAAAGCAATACATCCAAAAATTTTACAATGATCTAAACTTGGTCTTCTTCCATTCCAAGCCTCATATGGAGTCATCCCATCAAGGGATTTTGAAGGCAACCTGTTAATCAAGTAAGTGGTTGTAGATACAGCCTCAGCCCATAAGTAATTAGGTAAATGCTTTTCATTTAACATAGACCTTGCAGCTTCAACAATTGTCCTATTCCTCCTTTCTGCCACTCCATTTTGCTCAGGAGTGTACCTTGTAGTTACCTCTCTTTTGATTCCTCTTTCTTGAAGAAAAGAATCAAACTCATGGGAGAAGTATTCTCCCCCTCCATCTGACCTTAGCCTTTTTAGTGAGTTACCTATTTGATTCTCCACAAGAGCCAAATATCTTTTGAAACATGAAAAAACTTCATCTTTGTGTTTCATAAAGAATAGGATAGTCCATCTGCTGCAATCATCAATAAAGGAAACATAATACCTTGATCCTGATATTGAAGCTTCCTTGCTAGGTCCCCATACATCTGTATGAACCAACTCCAAGAGATCCCCATGCATATAACCTTTCTTCATGAATGGTAACCTGTGAGACTTTCCAAACTGACATGCACTACACTTATAAATCATATGTTGTTTTGACAAGTTAGGGAGTCCAAGTACACTTTGGTCCCTGCAAATTTGCTTTAATGACCTTTCACCAATATGTGCTAACCTTTTGTGCCATACTTCCAATTCTGTGAGTGTCTGACTGCCATAATTAAAGAGAGCAATGTTTCTAGTGTCCTGTAATTCAAATGTGAACAATCTACCTGTCTTTTCACCTTTTGCAATTCTTCTGAATCCTTGACTTGGATCTTCAACAAATGCTCCTGCCTTTGTGAACCTGACTTGCAACCCTTTCTCTACTATCTGCCCAACACTTATCAAATTCTTTGTAATGGTAGGGACATAGAGTACCTTACTGAGTAGGTTGATGTTTCCATCAGGTGCTTTGACATTGCCTATTTTCTCCACAAGATGTTTTGTATCATCTCCTGTTTGTACCTCATGCTTATTCCTTGGATCTTCTAAATCTGATAGGAGTGCCACATTTCCTGCCACATGATTTGAACAACCTGAATCTATGTAGAAAATATGCTCATCAGATTTACCTTGTGGCATAGCCATGTTCATGATCAATAATGAATCCTCTTTGTTTGAGTCTTCTGTGTAGTTATTGTAGTCTCTCCTTCCTTTGTAGCCTCCTTGATAGTTTGAATGATTGTAGTTGTTGTAGTTGCCATGGTAGTTGTTGAACCTTCCTCTTGAGTAGCCATAACTTCCTCTATTGTATCCTCTGCCTCTTTGATTCCTGGAATTCCTAAAGCAATTTTCAGTTGTATGATTAGTTAATCCACAAATAGAACATGAGTTGGAGTCTTGGGATCTCCCCCTGCCTTGTCTACCTCCTCTTCCTCTACCTCTGCCATGTCTTCCTCTACCTGCATAGTTAGCTTGATATGTACCTGCTTCATCATCCACTTTCTTTGCCTTTCCTTTGTTATCTTTAGACTTGCTTTTATCCGTGTATAAAGCTGAAGATTGATTACCTTTAGAGCTTTCTCCATTTTTGATAAGCTTTGCCTCTTGAGTAAGTAGTTGTCCAATGAGTGTGTTGAAATCAGGTACATGCATGTCCATGTACAAATCCATAGCTGTGGTGAATGCTTCCCACTTGTCATCTGCCTTCAAGCCATTGATGACATGCCTTACAATTTGCTCTTCATCTATTACCTCTCCAATGCTTCCCAACTGATCCGCTATGTCCTTGAGCTTTGTGACAAAATCAGTCACATTTTGTTTGGGAGCTTTCTTGAGAGTTGTGAACTCCAGCCATAGTTGATGCTTCCTAGCTTTGGTACTTGAAGAAAAGAAAGCTTCAAGTGCATCCCACACTTCCTGAGATGTCTTACAACTTCTAATGTGAGGCAACAAAAAATCTGAGATAGAGTTGAGGAGATAAGACCTTGCAAGTGCATCCATGGAGCACCATGTGCTCAATCTTTCTTGCTCTTCTTGTGTTGGTTGACTTTTGTTCCTGAAACTTGGCATAACTTCATCTCCAGCCACATAACCATATAAACTTCTACCTTGGAGATAAGCTTCCATTCTTAATGACCAAGCTGAGTAGTTACCTCTGTCCAATTTGTCAATTGATGAAGGAAATCCATCTGCCATGTTGTCCAACCTTGCTCTGATACCACTGTGAAGAGATGGATAGGTATGTGTTGAAGATGAAGAGGTGTTGCAAAATCTTTGCTCTACACCAGCCAAATGAACTCCAGGAGTAGATGGTGGGCCCTTTTAGCTTGCCAATGGATGTATTAGACACCCTATGTACCTTGGAAGATCAGTCTCAAAAAGATAGATCAAAACAGATAAGTTGGAGTTAGCTCAGAGGTGAAAACTTGCTATTCTTGGTTGATACACCTGTCCAGTGTTTTACATAATTCTCTGAGCACAGCAGCAATTAGATTGATTCCTCTTGGGAAAGCCTAGGTAGCTTAAAGAGCTAACTTTAGAGAGTAATCTCATCAAAAATAACAAACCACACACTGAGAATGACTTCTAACAAGTGATGACATCATCCCGATTTTCACGGGCTGCTACAGAAATAGACCAGTGAGCAGAAGAATCAACATAACTCAAAATTTAGATATCCAATGATTATGAAAATTTGTATGCTTATACTAGACCGTAAGCTGAATCCAACAAGCTTTAAATCACTGAATTTGGATGAGTAACCACTGAGAAATGACTCTGACAAGATGACTGAAAAAGTCGGGTACCTGACAGAGAAGAGAAAATGAACATACCCTGTTGACTTCAAATGAACATAACTGAAGATTCCAACATCCAAATGACATGAAAATTTGTGAGCATATAGTAGACTTATAGAGCTAACGTTACCAAGTTAAATCACTGAAAATGATGCACCAAGCTCAGAGAAAACATCTCTGCAAGCTGACTGAGAAAACTGAGAGTAATGGCAGTGAGTAGTACACTTCACAAGAACATGGAAAGATGAACTCAAATAATCATGAAAATGAAAGTATATTGCTTGTACAATACAATGACTTACTGATACATATGTGTGCCTTGTAATCACACCTTGATATGGCATAAAGCTCAGCTCTTGGAGGTCTTCACATAGGTCTCTCTAACCACGACTAAAACTGCCATCTATTTATAGTTGAGTTTGGGAGGCTAACTTCCCTCAATCACTCTCCAATCAATCAATGATTGATTTGATTCTCTACCTACCACAAATCACGAATTCGTGGCTCCTCTTTCCATTCTTGATCATGTGGGCTCAACCACTTAAGATTCTCTTACTTTTACATTAAGTAAACTCTTCAAAAGCTACAAGAGGTAGTTCACAAGTGAACTTTACATAGTCTTCATTTTGAAGCTTCTTTAATGACTTTGTGAGACTCAAGCCAATACTTAGGCTTGTCATAGACTTGCTCCAACAAGATAGATAGATAGATAGATGGATGGATAGATAGATAGATAGATAGATAGATAGATAGATAGATAGATAGATAGATAGATAGATAGATAGATAGATAGATAGATAGATAGATAGATAGATAGATAGATAGATAGATAGATAGATAGATAGATAGATAGAAGCCATGGTTGTAGCCTTGATTATGGTTGAACCTTCCTCTTGATTTTGAGTAGCCACCTCTTTGAGATCCTCTTCCTCTCTCATTCTTGAAGATCCTATAGCACTCATCTGTAGTGTGATTAGATAGTCCACATATGTTGCATGGGTTAGAGTTCAAAGGTCTCCCGCTACCTTGCTTACCGCATCTGCCCCTTTATCTTGAGTTCCCACCTCTAGCTACATAGTTAGCTTGAGAAGTAGTACCTTGATCTTCTACTTTCTTGCTCTTCCCTTTATCTTTAGACTTTCCTTTATCTTTGTATAGGGAAGAAGAGTTGTTACCTCTTGATGGTTCTCCATTTTTGTTGAGCTTGTCTTCATGGGTAAAGAGTTGTCCCATGAATGTGGTAAGATTTGGAATTTGCATGTCCATGTAAAGGTCCATATCAGTTGTGAAGGCTTCTCACTTATCATCTGCCTTGATGGCATTGATTATTTATCTCAATATCCACTCCTCTTCAATCTCCTCTCCTATGCTTGCAAATTGATCAACCAGATCTTTGAATTTGGGCACAAAATCTGAAACATTCTCCTTGGGTTGCTTCCATTGAGTGGTAAACTCAATCCACAATTGATTTTTCCTAGCTCTTGTGTTGGAAGAAAAATATGAAAACAATGTATTCTAAGCCTCTTGGGAAGTTTTACAATTCCTAATGTGTGGAAGAAGGAAGTCAGAGATAGAGTTAAGTAGATATGACCTTGCTAAAGCGTCTTTGGCACACCATGAGTTGAGTCTTTCAAGCTCCTCTCTTGTAGGTTGACCTTTGCTTTTGAATATGGGCATCTCCTCATCTCTTGAGATGTATCCATAGAGGCTCCTTCCTTTGAAATATGTCTTCATCCTCAAGGACCATGCTAGATATTTATTCCTATCCAATTTATCAATAAAAGAAGGGAAACCATGTCCCATTTTACCTCAACTTGCTCTAATACCACTGTTGGAAGAGATGGATGGATACCTCAAGGAAGTGAGGTGGTACTGCCAAAACTTGCTTTGTACTTGCCCTATTTCACTTCAGGGTTATGTAGTAGCCCCTCTTAGCTTGCAAATGCCACCAAATAAGTACCTATGTACTTCGGAGTTGGTCCCTCAAACAATTGAATCAAAACAAGCAACATCACGAACAGCTAGTGATAAAAAAAATTGCTATTTTGGTACACAAACTTGCTTGATATTTTGCTGAGTGCTCACAATACAATAGCAATTGATAGAAATGCTTTTGAGGGTATCTAACTATCTTAGATAGCTACTGATTACAAGTTGAATCAATTAAAAGGATAAACCATACACTGAGCAATCAATTTAGCAATTGGATGCTTACCCGTGACTTTTTAAGGACTCAACAGAGAATGACTAAAGAGAACTTTGACACGGATTTCTCCAAATTGGTTGAACTAAATGCTTTCAAATTTGGAAAACATAGAATCGACTTTGAGGTGGTTCAATCAAACTATAGATCATGCAAAATGGATAAGAAGGCATTGAGATATGATCAAGCAAAGATCACTATTCTTAGACATCATAACAGAGACATAGTCATAGATGATCAATGCAATGTGTAATATAACACATGATTATACAACCTGATTGGGATTGCAATGATGCACAATGATGGATTGATGAGTTGCCTCTAGTGTGAGCTACTCAATCACTACAAATGATTAGTGGAGGAGCTCTAAGATAAGGCCAAAGGGCCGTGAGATTTTCAAGCCTCTTTATAAGTGTCTTTCACCTCAAGTTTGAATTTTGAATTTCAAACTTGACTCCACCTAAACGTGATTCCTCTAAATGAGGTGATATTCTCTCTTAATACTCATAGCTTATCTTTATTCCTACTTTCATGAGATGTAGGTCCTTAAACGATTCTTCAAGAGTTTAATCCTTTTACAAATGGTAAATGACAAAATATTACAAACTAACGTTCACATGATTCATCAAGTGATTGTACATATTGTCGTCCTTAATACCTAGCCAAATGTGAAGGCTTGACACTTGCACAACCAATAGACATACGGACAGACAAACATATAGAGAGATAGATAGATAGATAGATAGATAGATAGATAGATAGATAGATAGATAGATAGATAGATAGATAGATAGATAGATAGATAGATAGATAGATAGATAGATAGATAAGATAGATAGATGAGATAGGATGAGATAGAGAGATAGATAGAATATATAGATAGATAGATTAGATAGATCAATAGATAATAGATGATAGATAGATAGATAGATAGATAGATAGAAGATAGATGGATGGATGGATGGATGGAATGGATGGATGATGGATGGATG
>MU262916.1:7500-53412 GCA_020310875.1 Ceratopteris richardii
ACGGTCCTTGTTGGTGCAAATGTACAAGTCTTCACATTTGGCTTAGCATGGAAGACTATATGTGGAAGCATTTGATAACTCATGGGAACCATAGCTTGTAATTGTTTGATCATTTACCATTGTAAAAGGTTTATACCTTGAGAGGATCTTGTAAAAGCCAAAATCTCGTGGAGTTAGGAAGAAAAATAGCTACGAGTTTCAATGGAAGAATAACTCCTAAATTAGAGGAGTCACTTTTTAGATGGAGCCAAAGTTGAATTCAAAAAACTTGGAAGAACAACTTATAAAAAGGGCTTGTAAAAACTCGTTGCTGAGTGTGCCTCATTGAGAGCTCTTCCCTTGATCATTTGTAGGATTTGAGTAGCTTACACCATAGCTTACTCATTCCACCATCATTGAGCATCATTACAATGCCAATGGCTATATAATCATGTGTTATAATACATATACTTCATTGAACATCTCTGTCTACTTCTCTGCTATGATTACTCAGAACAATGAACTTTCTGTGTCTACTTCTCTGCTATGACTACTCAGAACAGTGAACTTTCTCTGGTCATATCTCAGTGAATTCTCAACCATTTTGCATGATCTATAGCTTGTTGGAACCAGCTTGAAGTCTACTTTGTGCTATCAAAGTTTCAAAGTATTTGGTTCAGCCATCTGGGAGAAATCGTCGTCGAAGTGCTCACTGGTCATCTACTGTTCAGTCCCTAAAAAGTCGGGGGTAAGCTTTGGATTGCTAAACTTCTTTCTCAGTGCATAGTTAATCATTTTAGATTATTCCACTTGCAATCATTAGCTATCTAAGCTAATTAAATTCCCTCAAAAGGAATTTCATCAATTGTTATTGTACTTTGAGCACTGAGCAAAAGAACGAGCAGGTGTGTGGACTAAAATAGCAAGTTTTGTGACACTAGCTATTCATGAAGTAGTCTGTTTTGATTCAATTGTTTCAAGCATCAACTCGAAAGTACATAGGTACTTTCGTGGTGTCATTTGCAAGCTAAAAGGGCCTACTATCAAACTATGAAGTGATTTACGGTAGGTACACAGAAGGTTTTCGCAGTACCACCTCACTTCGTTGAGGTATCCATCCATCTCTCCCAACAATCTTTTGGAGGGGAAAAAGGATCACACCACTACCACTCCCTCGGGTCCCATGGAAGCCGAGATAATGGACGAGCCTCCCACGCCAAGAGGAGCCAATCGGAATGGGCCCGAATGTCCGTTGGATGAGGATGAATGTGCCAATCACTGCCACGAGTGCCAACCACCCGGATCCACGGAAAGGTGCACTCCACAAGGAGCTCAGATTCCGTTGAACAACCATCCCTCCTCACCAATCTCAAAGAAGAGGGCCCCATCCGAGGTAATGCCCCTCACAACAATCAAGACCTCCATCTGAGTGAAGGCACCTAGCCAGACCTCTTGATGTGACGGATCACCCTGCGTACGCTAGTGATGGCAGCCTCGACATCTCTCATCATCTACGACACAGTGCGCATTCTCATGCATCTATCTTGCCGTCGCTCCTGGGAAGGCTCTCCTTGGGAAGGCTCCTAAAACGGATCCAATCAGCCACACTGCACCAGGACCTCTGGCAAACTCCCCGAGGAAACATGAGGACGAGAACCAACCATGAACCCCCTCTTTGTGTGGATGAGGGGATTCCAAGTAGTGGGCTGATAGAGCTTCTCCTCAATACAAGAGGGGGGCGGCTGAACAAGACCTGGTCAAAGGGGCTCCCAGGGCCGAATAATACCTCAAGAAAAGCGATCCTCACTCTGTCATGAGAGGCCCACACGCCTCATCTCAACAAAGATCCAAGGTATCTAATTCCGGTGCCAAGGGGGATCCACTAAAGCTACTCAGAAGGATGCCACCCTGGAAGAACATCCGAGCCAATCCAGAAACCATAGGACTTATGGCAATTGATCTTGGCACTGGATGTATCGCAAAATATCTCTAAAGCATGCTGGAATCTGGTCATGTTGGCCTCCTGGCCTTGCAAGTAAATGGCTGTGTCATGAGCTAACTTAGCATCCAAGAGCATCATATCCCTAATTGCGAGCCGGAGACCCTCGAGCCCAGTATCGTGTGCAGCCAAGAAAGCTCTCATGGCCTCAACAAAGAAGAGGAATAGAGTCTGGGCTAAAGGACAACCCTTCGAACCGATAACGAAATGTTGAATCTCTTCCCACGACCCCTCGCCACTAGATCCTGACTGTGGGAAGATCGATAAAGTGAGGCAACACCCCTAATCAATTGTGTTGTTGCTTTCTCAATATGTGTTACTTCCATTGAGCTCCTGCAATGTTGCATCTAGTTAGAGTGTTTCTCTTAGCTTCTGTTGAGAAGAGCTATACTTCCTCAATATATGCTGCTGCAATTGGACTCCTACAATTTCACATCTAGTTGGAGTGTTCCCCTTACCTTTTGTTGAGAAGAGATAGGAAAGGCCTTTTCTTACTTCTTTACCATGAACTCACTTAGTAACTTTTCACTTAGAGTCTTGAGCCTAGTCATTAATTCATAGAAGGACTTGTTAAGGGAGCACTAGATTGTGGTCTCTGACTAGACTTGAACAAGATTTCTGAAATATATTTTTGATTACAAGATCACCACACAAGGGAAATAATATAAGAATATAGAATTGTTAAAAGAAGTCTCACAACCCAAGATTGAGAGGTATGGATAACTGGACTAGACAAGATACAAGAGATCCCATAACCCAAGATCATAGGTATGAAACAAGATATCTGAGTTACAAGAATTGCATTGAGGGAGATGAACTATGTACAAGAAATAGGTGGACAAGATCTCGTACTACGAGATTATAAGAGGACAAGACAGGATGTCCAAAATTCTAGACTAATTACGACTAAAACAAGGAACAAGATTAGAACTGGAATTGAAACTTTGAAAGTACTTGGAGATAGAAACACCTTAAGCTTCCAAGACTGGTATTGGAAAGATTGAGGATGTATGTGACCAAGCCCTCCTTATATAGATGTTCAAGGGCGATTACGGAGTGATGATATAAGCAATTTGAAACAAGACCTCTAGAAGTCATTATTAAGCAAGTAGATAGTCGATCTTAGGGTTTTTCATGTTCCAGACATGATGGTAATATTAATTTCTCCATATTCTGAACCAATCATGAGATATAGAAACTGACATGAAATCTAAGGTTCATGATGGTTTTCTTTGTGTCCACGATATCATCTACCCCTCAAGTGACAAGTTCCATGAGGAGCGGCCTCCATGTTCTCTGATTCGGGTTTCATTGGATTTTTCTTATGGAATTCATGAAGCTTGATTGGTTCTCTCTGAAGATTTTTTTCAGGTTTCTAAGTACGACCACTAATGTTATACCCTTTCCAATGAACAAGGTATTCCAATCTTCCTCAATAAATTCTCGAATTTAAGACATAATTGACCTCGAATTCTTCATGATTCTCAATCTTGATAGGTGGTGAAGGACTTGGTTTCTTCCCACTCAATGGCAAAATCGGGTATGGTTCCAACATGGATATGTGGAAAACTGGATGTATGCTCATGGTACTTGGTAAGTAAGTGGAGCTTGAAGGTGACTTGATTAATCTCAGCCAAGATGGTGAAAGGCCTCAAAGTATGCAAATTATTTCTGAGTAACCATATGTTATCTCGAGCATGACAAGATGGATTTTGAACATGGTATTTATCTGCATAATACTTTTTTTGTTCTTGAGCTCTGTGGATCTCTTGCTTGATTTCTTGGGCCTTATCTCGGGCAGTTGGGTTTTGCACATGGTTTGAGAGTCTTACATCCATCCTTGGGTGTTGTTCATGGTTTGCAAAGGAGGGAGTATGCTTGGTAGATGTATGAACACTTGTTATAAGCGAACTCTGCGAAGGGTAGAAGCTCAAACCAATCATTTTGATGATTGTTGATGGTGCAACAGAGATATTGTTCCAAGACTTGATTCACTCCTATTGCTTGTCCATCCATTTGTGGATGATTGGCTGTAAATAGTTTAACTTGAACACCAAGGAGTTTGCAAAGACTGTGACCTCGATCATTGACAATATCATTAGGTAAACATAAAGGCTAAAGATGTATCTGAGGAAAATTCTAGCAGTGGTAGCAATTGTGATTGCCTTGGTAATTGGAATGAAGTGTGCCATATTGTGAATCTATCCACTATAACAAGAATGGTACTATCGGACCTTGGTAGATTTGTGATGAGATCCATAGATAATGAAGAGCATGGCCTTTTGGGGATATGTAAAGGTTGCAAGAGGCCATGAGGTTTATGGCGAGATACCTTGGATCTATTGCAAGTGTCGCAGGTTTGGATATATTCTTTGACTTCCTTCCACGTTTGCGGCCACAAAAAATCTCTTGATATAAGTTCTATTGTTTTATTCACTCCAAAATGTCCTGCTGCAACTTGCAAGGTTTTCATGATGTCCCTGAGGTACTTGGATTGTGGGCTTTCTTGGAGGGGCATACAAAAGGTTCTTATAATATAATAACCCATCATTTTTTTGGAACTCATTTACTTCTTAATCTTTCCCTTCGTGATTTTTTTTGCTTGACATTTCATTCTTGTTGAAAACAATGTCAGAATAGTTCAAACCCTAATTTTTAGCAACCCTAATTTTGGTCAAGAAAGAGAAAAAATTATTACTCTCTCATTAGCTCAAAGACTTACGAGATCAATCACTCAATGTTGGAGTAAATATTTCAGATGAGGAGATGGTAAACACTTCTAAACTCACTTCCATCTACATATCGTGCTTTTGTGACTTCTTTCTCTCTCTCTCTCTCTACAAGAGAAAGACAACTTTCATTTGAAGAGTTACAATTCCTATTAATTCAAGATGAAGATCAACAAAAGAGTATGGAAGAGAATGATGAAGCCATGTTATCATTATTAAAGGGTAAGATGAAGAAGGAGGCAACAGAGAAGGAGACGAAGAGTCAGCAAACTAAGAAGGAAAGTATGTCTTCTACTCCTAAAACTTCTAGTCCTTCTCCTATTACTTCCTCTATACCCAAAGAAAAGTCCACTATTACATCTACTTACAAAGAAAAGCGGTTGGTTTGGATGTATTCCAGTTGAGTCTTATAGGACCTTCTAGGGTTTCTAGGTAGGCCAACCTCGAACTACCTATAGGTCTCTCCATACTAGAAGATATCTCTGAGTTGTTGGTATCTAAGATTACTACATAGGGATAATCACTCAATTGTTGAGCCCAAGATCTAGTATGATTGACACTAGCTTCATATATATGAGGCTTTCTTGATCGATCGGTTCATTAATTTGCTCCACTTATTTTCCCAATCGTTAAAGTACAACCACATTGCGCGGTTATTTGATGTGTCACTTGCTCTTTTTAATTTCTTTTTCTGTGGGATCTTGCTTTGATTGCCTCGTCGTCAGGATTTGCCATTCCTGTAAAAAACCAGGTCATTTCATAGCATAATGCCAAATAAGGATTTTAAACGAGAAGAAGAAAGCATTAGGTAATAGTACTAAAGATGAACCAAAAGCTAAATCTTCAAAGGAAGAATTGTATGCACGTGTTACTATTGAAGAATTAGCTTTCCATGAGGCAGCATTAAATGCAATCTGAGACAATCTGAGATAATCCTTGGATTTTTGATTTTGGAGCTACTAAATATATGGCAGGTTGCATAAAGATATTTTCTTCTCTTACCAACTCTTCAGGTAGAAGAGTGACTATTGCAGATGGTCATGATTTGGATGTTGTAGGTGTTGGAGAAGTAAACCTTAAGTCGAGGCTAGGTGGAAATTTCACAATTTTTAATGTTCGTTATGTTTCAAAAATGAAGAAGAATTTGCTCTCTATATCTACTTTCTTGTCAGATGGTTTGGAAGTTGTTTTTAAGTAAGATTCATGTGAGATCCTCTTATCTAACGAGGAGCTTTGTCTACTTCGAGGTGAAAACAGAAGTGGCATGTTTGTGTTATCCAAAATTAGTCATGCTAATGTTGCTAAGTCTCCTACACCTAAGGAGACTATGAAGTTATGGCATGCTAGATTTGGTCATATCAGTTACATAACTCTCAAGCACATCAAAGATCATGATATGATGGAGAGTTTACTTACTTTTACTTGAGCAGATGATGCAGAATCATGTGAAGGATGTAATGAAGGAAAGCTTCACAAACTTCCTTTCAAGAAACATGGATATATCACGGCTACAAGGAAGTTGTAGATCATACATTTAAATGTGAATGGTCATATGAGAACATATTCTATTCAAGGTTTCAAGTATTTTGTTACTTTCGTTGATGATTTCGCAAGATATTCATGGATTTATGGTCTTAAAGTAAAGTCATAAGTCTTTTCTACTTGCAAGAAGCTCTTAGCTATGGTTGAAAATGAAAGTCAATCAAAAATCTTGATTTTGAGAAGTTATAGAGGAGGAGAATACAAACCTTCTCAAACCTTAAAAGATGCACTTGATAAAGGTGAAGAGAGAGTTCCATTACCTACGTCAGTGCATAGTCCATCATCAATACCTCTTGATGTTCCAACTTATGAAGTTGGAGAAGGTTCCAAAACTCAAGTAGAAAGAGATATTGAAGAATGAGAAGAGATTTCACCACTTTTCAAGAATATGCCGAGGTGATTATATCAAACCTAGAAGGACAGTGGTATAAAGAACTTCACAGGAAGGACCAAAAGTCAAACAAGGAATAAGCAAGTCAGATAAACTATGCAAAACATTTTGAGATCCATAACATTTTAGCACTAACTTTAGCTTTAGAATGAACTAGCTAATGTTAAAGATGCAATACAAAGTCTTGTATGGAAGAAAGTTATGCAAGAAGAGATTGATTCTATTCATAAGAATCAAACATGGAAGCTTTGTGAGTTACCAAAAGGTAAAAAAGCAATTGATGTTAAGTGGATCTTCAAAATCAAATGGAAAGCAGATGGTACTATGGGTATAAAGCAAGATTACTTGTCAAAGGTTATGCACAAAAGAAAGGTATTCACTATGATGAAACTTTTGCACCTACTTCTAGAATGAAAGTAGTTAGGACAATACTTTCTCTTGTTGCATTCTTTGGTTTGTAAGTATACCAATCAGATAGCAAAATTGCCTTTCTTAATGGTGATCTTTATGAAGATGTCTACATTTTGCAGCTAGAAGGTTTTGAAGAGATAGGTAAAGAGCATTTAATATGCAAGCTCATCAAAGCATTGTATGGTCTAAAGCAAGCATGAAGAGCATGGTAGGAGAAGATACATATCTATCTCTTATCTATTGGTTTTGAAAACTCAGATGCAGCTCCCACGCTTTATTTTAAAGCTCAGAAAGATGTTTTGACTATTACTATCATATATGTTGATGATATGATCATTATAGGTTCCAAAGATTCGGACCTTCAGTATGTTAAAGCACAACTTAAGCATACATTTGATGTGAATGATTTAGGCATTTTGCATTATTATCTTGGGAATGAGTTCAAATGCAGAGATGAGTGTATCTATATAACACAATAGAAATACATTGAGAAATTGTTGGAAAGGTTTGAGATGTGAGATTCCAAGCCTATGGAGACACCTACGGATGTTAATGTGTCATTACAGGAAGATGCAGATTCAAAACCTTTTGATGCTACTTTGTATAGTCAAGCAGTTGGTTTCTTGATCTATTTATGTAATACACGTCCTTGGTTGCTTGATCTATTTATGTGATACATGTCCTTACATCCAGTTTATCGTTTCTCAAGTATCCAGGTTCGCTCAAGATTCATTAGACATCAGTTGAGATAAAGTTTTAGAGATCCGAAGTTTTACACATATTCAAAGTTTTACAAATATTCAAAGTTTTGCAGAAATCAAAAGTTTTGCAGATTATTGGAACTTGTACCATTATGACATTGAAGGGGGCATTGCTGAACAATAGCTTCAACTCTTTAGATGATACTCCAATTAGTAGATCATTGCTGATAATTGTTCAAAAGGCAAGATTGTAAGTATAAAAAAAACCTCATCGCAAGTATTCTTTTCAGCATGCGATAGTGCTTTTAGGAAAGTGGATCCCTAGCTTTTAGCTCTTACACAAAAGCACATCATTGGAGGCCTAAAAACTATATACACAAGGCATTGGATCATTATGAATCATCACTCAAGCATTCAACCATTGTTGAAGTTTAAGGAGATCATTGGAGGAGTGTCTACACACTTGGAGAAGATGTGCTCTATCCTTGGTGAAGGTGTGGTAGAGTTTGTATCAGCCAACCATCAGCATATTGCTGATTTACTGTGAATAGCAAGTCTATATCAGTTCCTAACTTCTTAATTTACTAGTTTCTGATTTAGGGTTTCTAAATCCCTAATTTCAGAATTAGGCTTTGCTGTAAAACAGTTCTAAATTGTTCATATTCTCTACATTTTCACACATACATATCACACACACACACTCTTCATACCTCTTAGACACTTTACACACAAATTCTTGTATCTAGTTCCCAATTTATGCCTAGATTCAAAGTTTGTAATCATCTACACACATTGTAATTGCGATTCATATATAAGGTAGTGTAAGTAGGCTATTTGCTTATCGTTATGCTTGAAAATATTTTCTACGCCCTCTCCATCTCTCATTCATCTCTTTTCGAGTATTAAGGTGTGTATGCTAAGGTTCATGTGTTGGAAGATCATGTAAACCTGTGATTATTATTGTTGAGGCCCATCCCCACTTCCAACAATTATGTGGTAAAGACTCACGAATTATATGGACCAAGACTGAATCTTCCTAATGGCTTGAGGAGATAGCTGCTAAGTGAAGATGTTGTGACTTGAGTAGTACACTTTCTTGTTGATCGAGAGCTTCTTCGCCTTTCGTAGAGATTTTAAAACATGTAAAAAAAATGCGGTTTTTATTCGTCATGAAAAATTTTAATTTTATTATGTACTTTGTCATTCATCATGGCATATAAAAGTCTCTCCAAATATCATTAGCAATAGCAATTACCATAATTTAAGGGATTCCCAGACTCTAGTAAAAGAGATTTCAAACAAAAGAGATTACATTTCTCGTAAGCACATCACTCTATGATTATCAAAGTTTTTGCCAAGGCCATTCAATGGCTACAATGACAGCTCTACATAAGAGGGAATGAAATCCATAACTTGAAACTACTATAAAGAGGAGAGGCTAGAAGTAGCCATCACTTTTTCAAACTATGAAAGTACTCTTCACTTTTTCAAAGTATAATGACACATACAAATCAAAATAGTGATAAGAGATCATTCATCACCTGAAAGCAAAGCAATAATTTGAGCAGACAATTCAAGAAATACTTTGATTCGCAACCAATGTCCGTATGTACGCATTCCTTAAAATTGCAAAATCATGTACAATTTCATTATGCATGCCAAAGTATTCTCTTGAAAAAGATCCTAGTGAATGAATTTACAATCAAAAGATCCCCTCAAAAAAGAACTCAATATATAAGCGAGAAGTCATTCTTGAAGAATGTACAAAACAACAAGGTTTGGACAAGACTCAAAAAAAAAGAAAAAACGTTCCTTATGCATCAAAATCGTTCTTAGAGGTTTAAATTGTGATCGAGATTTTCATGATTAAAAATAAAAATAAAAATCGTTCAGTTTTTTCAACTATGGATGCAAGGTAAGCTCTCCTTGACAAGGCATGTGACTGACATTGATATCATCGTGGGCGGTATGCGATGACAAAGTCAAACCCGGGTAAAAAGATACTCCATGGAGATTCCCTTCTGCTTAGAATATAATTGGTCATAAAGTACTCTAGATTCATATGATCTACATACACCGTAACTTTATGGGCTTCTCTTTGATGTCACTAGGTATTAAAAGCATCCACTATGGCAAGAAGTTCTTTGTCACGTATTTCATAATTTATCTCGGGAGGGGGAGAATTTCCTTAAATGGTATGTGATTGGGTGTAAGTGTCGATCATCCCTATGTTGAGATAGAATGGCTCCCAAGACAAAGGCAAAGTCTGATGCATCTGTCTCCAAGCAAAAAGGCTTGGTAGGATTTGGATGAAATAGAATCAGAGCAGTGGTGAATATTGATTTCAGGGTCTAAAAGGCTTTTTCTTCTTCTTCATTCCAAGATAATTTCAGATTTCTTGTAAGCTTGGTAAGTGTTGCCACTATCTTGAAATAATCCTTGATGAATATTCTTTAGAAGTTGGCAAAGCCTAAAAAACATTGTACATCTTTAACACATGATGGTGTTTGCCAATTAAGGATCATCTCTATCTTCTTGGAGCCCATGAATATTCTTTTTTCTTAGACAATATACTTTAATAATCCCACTTCTATCTATCAAAAGAGCATTTCTCCAATTTTGCATATAATCCTTTTTCTCTTAGCTTCTCGAGAACTATCTTTACATGACGTACATGCTCCTCTAGATTTTTGGAGAATATCATGATATCATCTAGTATATTAACACGAAATAATCTAAATTCTTGAAAGACATCATTCATGATATATTGAAAGATGGTTGGGGCCCTTGTGAGAAGGTCGTAGGCTCCTTGAAGGTCAATCTTCATGAAAAACTTTGCTTTTCCAAGGCATTCCAAGAGCTTTGATATAAGTGCTAGAGGATAACTATTTTGTATAGTAACTTTATTCAGTCCAAGATAGTCTACACACATTTGGATGGTCCGTTCTTCTTCTTTACAAATACAATAGGGCTCTTGCAGGAGACGTTGAGTGTCTGGTAAACCCCTTGGCTAGATTCTCATCAATATTCTTGCATGATTCTATAAGTTCCCATGTGGATAATCTATAGATTGTACGACAGGTACGATACGTATTAGTACTATACTAGGTATGTACTAATCATGAGGTACGAATCCATACGATATTAGTACGAAATATCCTCCCCCCTCGTTTTTTTTAATAATTATTTTGAAATTTCATAAGTTGTATGTAAAATACATATATACATAGCTAATCTAGTAAAGATAGATGTGAAACATCTCCATAATACATATGTCATATATACACGACGCAGGTAAGTTATGCGCAATGTGCATCTATGATTCAAACTTCAGTGTTTCAACTTTCAACTTTCACATAATATGCATTGTGCATCCACATTATGTGCAATATGCAATTAACAATGACAAGTCCCAAATGTGTAACATTATCATTTATGCAATGCAATTTTACTAATTTGCATTTTGTGCATTGTGCATTAGGCAATGTGCATTTACCATTCAAATTGTGCATCATTTATTTCACGACTTTGGACTCACATGTGCATTGTAATTTGTGCATCATCACTTGTGCAACATTCTATGTGCAACAAATTACAATGGTGGCAATGATCAACAATCAAACTTCAAAGTTTCAAACAGAACATATAAATTATAATTTATAATCATGCCGTGAGTCACATAAATCATAACTCATCATAACTCATGAGTCATCGATGATCACCAATGTCCATAGATCACAATCATAAAAACAAATGCCAACTATCATAATGTCATAATGTCATAAATATCAAATGATAAATCATAAATCACAGTACATATGAATCGTGAATCATGATCATCAATGGTCAATCAATGTCATCATCAGAGTCATCTCGCTCATCTAAAGAATCCTCTGATGTCATCTCATAAGTAGATGACACTGGACTCTCCATGGGACTAATAACATTCCCCTCATCATCAAACTGAGAGGAATGATGCTGAGCAGGTAAGATCGTCCTCCTCATATATGTGGCTGTATGTAGGGGTGCTCTGCTCGTACCGGCCTCCTCTCCATTCATAGTGGTGGAACTCGATCCACGTCGAATGATCAAGCCCTTCCCACACCATAGACCACTCTGATGCCTCTACTGGTAGTGGTACGACTCTGAGTTTGCCTCACATCTATAGAGGATAGCTCTCTATAAAGCTCAGCAAATAGGAACTCTTTGTCATCCTCATGCATCTCATCTCCTGGGCGAGGCGTGGTGCTCAATAATGGCCAAAATGTATCTACATCAACCTAAAATAGAAAGAAATTTCAAATAGTCATTTACAAATTCATACATTATAATTTATAATGTATAATTTATATATAAAAATTAAATTACACTTATTTGCTTCAATGTCTCCATGTTTGGTATGTTCTCCAAAATCCTCAAGTTAGTACGGCAGTAAATCAACTTCTCCATGTGCTCAGGGCAAAGTCTATTCCTCACTTTTGTATGAATAAGAGAGAAGGCACTCCAGTTTCTCTCATAGGCTCCGGATGAGCAATCCTGTGAGAGAACCCTAATAACATATGTAGATAAAGTGGAGAAGCTGAATCCAAAATTATGCCACCAAAAAAGAGGCTTCACCATAGCAGCCCTATCCTAACATGAAGGGAATGTGAATGCCGAGTTTCCTCTCTCATCCAAGTAATAACTGATCTGCTCTAACATCTCATTATGCAAGTGAGAGGGAATAACCCGTGACATGTATGAAAGTCTATCTGAAAGTAACTCGATATCTGTATATAGTGTCGGGCTTTTAAATGCAGGATGCAATAGACTCGCAAATCCATGAATGGGTCTATGCATCCATGTCCATCTCCTCAATGTCACCTAATGAAAAAAGAAATAGCTTATAAGTACTTGAAATTATTAATTAAGGAATGCAACATGCTTTTCAATTTAGTAATTTACAAATTATAATATTTCTTACCTCAAGCACCTCATTGGCTTGCTCCGATGTGACAAGAGTGGCTGCCCTAATATCATCCATGGCTCTCCTCATCATATGTATGAGGAGCCCCAATGTGGCACCCTCACAATCTGTCATGCATAAAACTCTATAAATAGGTGTCAAAATATTTAATACAACTTTCATATTCTCCCAAAACTCCTCATCCAAGCATAGCCTCTACATGCTCTTGGATTCCTCCAATGAGCTCTCGTCCCAATCATTCCATAGAGGAGAGACCACTGTCTGTCTAAGAGGGATTCTGATCTCAAGAAGATGTGAAAGCACAATCCACATATATGCAAAGCGAGTGGTAGCGGGCTTTTTGATTTCAAGCTTACTATGCTCTCTAAACATGGATAACACTTTCCCTTTCTGTGTGAAAAATGTCACCAAGCTAGAGGCTTTTTGTGTGCAAGCCTTTACCCATAAAAGCTTCCCTGCAAATAGAAACATCCACACATACATCATGATAATGATTCATGAAAGCCAAAAACATATTGACAATAGTATACAAAATTCAAATTTCATGCATACATGCACACATGCATATGCATATGCACATATATCATGCACATTGCACATAGCACATGCACATGTATCATGCACATGCACATGTATCATGCACATGCACATAGCACACACACATAGCATATGCACATATGTCATTCACATGCACATATGTCATTCACATGCACATATGTCATGCACATGCACATGCACATGCACATGCCCATGCCCATGCCCATGCCCATGCCCATGCCCATGCCCATGCCACAAGCCCCATGCCATATGCCACATGCACAAGCCCCATGCACATGCACATGCACATGCACATGCACATGTACGTGCACATGCATGTGCACATGTGTGGATACTAGATCTACATGATTCATAAAGCATGATAAATTTTAAAGACTTTACACAAAAAATAGAATAGGCAATGTGTAGCACAAGGAGTCCATACAATATGCTTATATTCTTCCTCTAAGAGCTTTCTCATATGCCGACAATTGCTCGCATTGTCGGTTACAACTTGCACAACATTTTCCGCTCCCACCTATGCATATAAAGTTGAAATTTCTAAGGGTTAATATATTATCAATGATCATTAATGAAAAATGCTGAAAAATAAAAATTCCAAAAATAACAAATAAAATTAAAGATTTTATCTCCTCTATTGCTTTCTTGATGTGCCGATATATGAAAGCTCCGGTGGTCTTCTTTCCCTTTTTGCTCACCTCTACCACACGTAGAAAGAATGTACCAATTGGGCATGATACAAGAATGTTAATCATGCTCCTATTCTTTCTATCTCTCCATCCATCGGAGAGGATAGTGCATCCATATCTAGACCATTTCTCTCTCATAGGAAGAAGAGAGAGATCAATTTTCTTCTTCTCTTCATCAATTTTTCTTCTTCTTAAATCCGAATAAGAAGGCCCCATCCATCCTTGACATGGGCCCACCTCCGAGATTGCCTTCACAATAGCCTTCCATTGCTTTGAATTCAAAAGATTAAAAGATAAACTTTCTAAAATTACCAATTTAGTGATCTCCGAATCCGCGATCTTTTGCTTCTCCTTGAGCCATGTAAGAGATGTCCTCGTATGCCCTGGAGCATCTCCTAATTCAGCTTGCCTTTGATATGTAGAAGTTCTCACCATTGGTGATTGTGAAATATTTGGGCATTTGATGCTTGAAAATATGATTGGGCATCTTGTGATGTTTCGGGGATATTTGAGTGGATTGATGGTCGAGGAGGAGAGCCATTATACCCTCTTACATGTGAAGGGCCACGGGATGAAAGGCCCAAATGCTTACGTCTAATATCATTGGCAATGTGGTCCGGTATTTCTTTACATGCCGCCACTTGCCCGCCAACCTTTGTGAGGTGTTGTATGAGCCTTGTAGCTCCACTAGTGTACCTCTTTCCACAATATTTGCATGTCCAATGGTGTGAATTGGACTTCTTGGTGTCCTTTTCAACACCAATGCAATGGAGAGTGAAAGCTTCATGTTTATCTTTCATCATTGCTATTGGACAATGAAGGGCTGCAAATAAAGTAAAATGTGGTGTCTGTGAAGCTTGAAATGCTAAAAGAGATAAATGGAATGATCCGCAAGATGAGGGAGGACCTAGGGAGGCTTTAGAGAAGCTTAGGAGGGTAAAGAAGAGGTGTAGAAGTACCTCAAATGGCTCTAAAGCACATAGTCACTGTGCGGAAGCCAAAAACCCGAGAGCAAGCAAGGTTCAAATGAACCGTTTCACGCATCAAAAGCCGAGTAAGTGATTTTTTTTTGATTTTCGTATGAGTTCGTACGAGAACGTACGGTATGACTTGTACGCATACGAGTACCAACTATGGGTATATGCTTTGGGAGGATATTTGCATTATTATTTTCAAAAACATATTGAAAATCTTAGTATTGGCTAGGTAACTTCCCTAGATCATCTTTCTTTGGATCTTGAGTTGGTATGGCATAGATCATATATGTCAGTTCTTTACTTATTGCATGTATGAAGGCTTTGCCTCCTACATATGTCGGGTTCTTTTGGATATCTGGACGAGTTATTTTTTTCTTTTCCTAATCAATGTTTGGATTATGTTTCTTTAGCTAGGGAATTCCGATGTTAACAGGATCTATCGGACTTGATATTACATTAAAACATATATGGGAATGATAATCATCAAGGTCTACTCTTAATGGTGTGGTTTCATTGGTAATGTTCCTAGATGCTAGAGATCATCCATCTACTACTTCAACCACTACTGGTTTGTTCTTTTGAAGTAATGGATCGTGTGTTTCTTTACCAATCCTTCATCGATGAAACATGAGGAGGCTCATAAATTGACCAAGGCTATGAGGGAAAGGATCTTCTTAAGCATGAACAACTTGATAGGGGCAAGGCATGTTTTTATTGGTGTTGCTAGAATTAGGAGACCCTTTTTTGTATCATGGTCTAGCTCCGGTTGTACTATCTCCTTTACAATTGGACTTGTTCGTTTCCCTACTCTACAAGGGTGGCTTAAACTCTAGAGTTGGTTCTTTTATTTGGCAAATTTACGACAATATGCCAATGTTCTCGTAATAGAGGCATAACTTGTTATCTGTCCTTCTCTACTACTCCTGTGGGGTTAGGGGTTGGAACCTAGTTACATCTATATGCATAGGTTGAGGCATAGAATCTTCCTTCCCTTCCCCCTGTAAAAGAGATCCTTTCACGGACACCATGAATTGAATACAAGGGGGACAACTCACCTCAGAGATCCACCAAGACCTACTAAAAATCAACTCCTAATATAGGAAATATGGGGAGGGGAAAAGAGCCATGCAGGTGGCTCATAGCTCCAGCATATTATATCACCCTATACGGTAAAGAAGGGGCCTTTCTTCGAGGGCTGAAGAAAGGCAAGCCGTCGCCGAGACCTGCCATCGGGTCTCCGTGAAGACGGTCGAGCTTCCCCCCAAGAGTATGAATCAACTCGAGCCACAAGTATCGAATAATGTTGGCCGGAGGAATTATGCATTAGTCAAAGATGCCCCGACATCTAGCTCTCCAAATAAACCACATGGTAAGGCTGCTGATTAACTTCCAATAGGGGTCATCCGCACCACTCCACGGAGGAGTGGGGAGGTCCTAAGTGGTGCCAATCCTCTCGTCCTGAACCAAAAGGATTATACTGTCAGCCTCATGCTCATAGCCGAGGGCGGGGCGAGTGAGGGAGCCCGAAGCAACCGCACCCTAGGTGATGGTATGAGGACCCTCGTGTCATGTAAGAAGACACAGAATCCGTCTCCAAATGTGCTGAGTCAAGTGACATTCCCAAAGGCAATGTCGCTGAGACTCCAACTGAAAGCCACAACCAGCGCAACCGAGAGGCCTGCCCCCATAGCTCTGCCAAGTGCCAACAACAATGCTCCTATGGGCCACCAACCATTGGAAAAGAATAACTTGACACAACTCCTAAGCACCCCAAATCCAATGCTAGAAGGATAAGAGGAACTACTCCATGGCCCCACCATGCCGCTAGGACTTAGCCGCAATATGAATGATTGGATGGTGCGACTGAATGATCCGCGGCCCTAGCCGAGCACAGAACTGAAAGAATGGAAAGGGGCAGGCCTTCGGAGTGGAGAAAGGATTTTGCCAGTGCCACTCCCCCGGGTCCCAAATGAGGCGAGATAGCGAGCAAGCCCCCTAGGCTTAGAGATGCTAACTAGAGTGGGCTTGAATGTCTCTCGGATCAGGATCAATGTGCCAGTTGCTGTCACGAGGGGAGACCACCCGAATCTGCTGAAAGTTGCACTCTGGAATGAGCTTGGACTCCACTGGGGAACTGATTATCCGTTCCTCTCCAATCTCAAAGAAGAGGGTCCCATCTGGGTGAAGGCCCCTAGCCAAGTCGCCTAATGCATCGGATTGACCTGTATACCCAATCTCGCGAAATAGAAGCCTTAGCATCCCTGATCATCTCATATGCACCGCGCATCCTCATACATCTCTCTTGCTGACACTTACAGTGGGACTCCAAAAGCTGATCCAGTCATCCACGTTGTGCCCAAGACCTTTGGCACACTCCCCCCATGAAATATGAGGGCGAGATTTAACCTTGAACCCTCTCTCCATGCGGATGAGAGGATTCCAAGTAATAGGCTGACAGAGTTCTTCCTCGATACAAGAGGGTGGGGGCTGAAGAAGAGAAGGCTGGAGCTGCCCCCAAATCCGAATAATACTGCAAGTGAAGCGGTCCTCACTCCTCAGCAAGAATCCCATACCCCTCATATAAGCAAAGATCCATCTGATCTTGGATGGCCAAGGCCAAGCGATAGCAAGAACAAAGAGGCCGAGCCGCTAACGAAGAAAATCCTTCTAAGGGTCAGGGCCCGGAAGTAGACCATGAACAACAAACTTGCCTAGTAGGGTGTGCTCTGATAAGCAAGGTCAATGATCCCAAGGCCACTGTGTCCAAGGAAAGGGTGATGACCGGCCAAGCAATAGCATAGATGCGATCAATCCGGGAGAGTTTCATTCCTCTAATCCGCTTGATGGAGCGAGAATAATGAAGACTGTCTCTCTCTCTGAAAAAATCCTCAGTGTGCCATACATCATGCAACCTCAAGTTCAAGCATACTCTCTCCCAAGCCGCAAGCTCATAACCATGCACGGTGGTGTGGCTACCCTTGACGATCCTCAGGTGCCTCAATCATACTGAAGTCACCCACAATAAACCAAACATTAGCATACGGAATAGCATCAATGATCCATAACCAGAAAGTGGCACGAATACTCTTATGGTTCGGGGCATACAAGGTCACGAACCCGTGTATCTTGTCCCCGTGTAGTAGAACCATTGAGATGGCCCTGCCATGGATAATCCCTCCTGTATCCATAATCGCTCATTGCAAGGAATCCCCAACAGAGTTACATACATCACCCTAAGAGCCATTGGGCCCGTACCTAGTAGACCAAAAAGCCTCCTCATGCCTCGGTAAAAGGTATGTGCTTTGTCATGTATGGTTCAACGAGAGATGATGCTCGTGAAGCATGAGGATGTCAATGGATCTCCCAGCCACGCATTGGCAAAGATCTTGCTGAAGGCGAGCCTTGTATCGTAAGAATTGAGGCCCCCAAGCCTGTGAACATTCCATGAGAGAACCCTCATGGAGATGAGGCAATCCAGGATGCTACTGCAGTAGTGAAGCTAGCCATCTTTGAGGCGGGTTTGGACGGGGAGTAATCAGATCCAAACATCCTCGATATGGAGCCAATTGCTCCGGCAAAACCTGCATAGACTAATCGAGGTGAACTGAACAGCCATCCGTGCCTTGTCCGGGCCGATCGCATCCTCATGTATATTACATGTACTTGGGAGCAGTCCGAGTATCCGCAATCAGATACAAAATAAACTGACTCTTCTCTCTACTTGGGATAAACAAAAACTCAGCCGTATCCAAAGCTCTGACGAATAGGTCGATGAGGTCAAGATCCCTAAGATGGTGAGAAAACTCAATGACTTGTCCCCGAACAAAACACAGTGCCTCCCCAAGAGATGAGTCCGATTGTGTAGCCCCGCATACTGGGAACGAGAAAGCAACAACTGACTCCAAGGCAGACTGGTTGCGAGAAGGAAGGACCACAACATGGGCCCTAACAGGTGCCTCAATAAGATCCTCTTGGCCATTGAAGAACTCGTAAACTCATAGCCAAATTCTCCCCCCCCCTTCTCCCCCAAGCGGTAGTCGAAACTCACTAGCCCTAGAGGAATAGCTGTCAAAGGTGACGTATCCAATGAGAAAAGGGGGGCATGGAGGAGATTGACCCTCATGGACCGCCAGACTCACGAGTAAGCCAGTGTCAAGGGATGTCCGAGGACTGTGAGGAGAAGTACGTGGCGGTCGAGAGGATCGCGGAGTAGAGGAGGCCTCGGGGCAAGACACCGGCGTGGAGGGGACCGAGGATGAAGGTCCAGATGAAGGTACGGACGAGGTGGGAATACCAAGTGAAGGTCCCTGCTCCACCCCAAAGCCAAGGTCCATAGAATAGTCCTCCTGAGGTGCATTGAACCGGTCCCCTGTGGGAATGAATCTCTCGTGAGTCCTTGAACGGGACTACCGTCCAAACTGTTGTCGGCGCCTAGGTTGTCGCCAACTGTGCCAGAGGTAGAGGGGTTAGATGTGGTAGCTTGGGCACCAGAGCGATGAGAACCACCCTTCTCTTGAGCAAAGGAACCAGAAAGAGCTCAAGAGGGCGAAGAGGTGTGATGCGTTGGCTCCGGTGGAAGCTGAGCCTCTTGCCCTGACTGTTGTTTATTCGACGTCTAGTCCTCGAAGGGCATGCCTTTACAAGGTGCCCAAGCTCGTGACATGCAAAACACTGATTCGGAAGGCTCGAGTACTTGACTCTCTAAATCAACCACTCGCCTAAGAGAAGGGGAAGCTCAATCTCGGAAGGTAACTATGCAGGGAAGAAATGAGAATCCTAACTGAAGGAAGATCCGTCACCCTGTCCATCGCAAAAGTCGCAGTTTTTGGAACCTCCAAGGTACCAAGAGACCCATCAATTTGCCATAGAAGGGGCAAATACTCATGCCTAAGGCCAAGAAAGCATGCCGTCACAAGAAACCCGAGTTCTTCCCTGGGGATGAAGGCCGAAGAGTAGGCTGCGGATGCATCAAGGCCATGAGTCCAAGGGCAAATGAAGACACGGCCAAGCCGAACCGCAATGGGCGATAAGGCGATCATCTTGGTGTCGACCTTTAGAGATCTAAACTGAACATGATAGAAGCAATGGCCCAAGGTCCGGATATCAACTAGCTTGCTCACCTGGGTAAGCAAGCTTCTCTGGAGAAGGTACGTGAGCTCGCCATGACTAGGACGTAGTTCGATGACCTGTAGATAACGGACGATGCTTGAAGGCATTCGACTTCTCAAAACAAACGCGCTTTACCCTCATTGGTAAGGGAGAGTCGGATGTGTGATGGTGGGGTCGGGCGAGGGGGTTTCATGAGAGGCCTCTGAGGGGAAGGCTACGAAGCCATCCATGTCTTCCACACGTGCGAGAAAAGAGATGGAGGCACCGAGGCTATTCTTGAGACACCCGCCCACAGATGGGTGACAAGAACCAAGCCAAAGAACAAGGAGGGAAGAAAAGGGGGGGGAGTAGAGGAAGGGAGGATCGGGAGAGAGGGAGTGAGAGAGAGGAAAGGGAAGGAGGGGAGCCGGGGGGGGGGGGGGGGGGGGGCTTGAGGGGAAAGGGGGAAGCATGGGGGGGGGGGGGGGGGGGGGGGGGGGGGGGGGGATGGGGAAGCGGAAAGGGGTCAGCAGGGGAGGGAGGCAAGCGAGAAGGGGGCAACGGGAAGAAGAGGTGGAGGGAGACTGGTAGAAGGGAGGGGGAGCGAGGAGGTGGAGGAGGGGAAGGCCGGAAGCGACTGCCGAGAAAGGGGGGGTTTTACACAGAGGCTGCGAGGAAAAGGAAGTGCATGCGGCTGAAGTGGATGCGCGAGCGAGCTTTTTTTCAATACTTTGAGAGTTGAGGCATAGACTCTTCTTTAGGAGTGGGATGGAAAGGTTTCCATTGTCAAGGTCTTCCTTCTACTTGTTTTTCTTGTTTCCTTTCAAAAAGGAAGTTATCACATTGAATGGCTTGGGTAATGTATTCATTGTTGGAGTTTGAGGTCTGCTCAAGCAGGCGAACAATACAAGGAAGAAGAAGAAAAGCTTGGAGCACAACACACAATGCGGAATGTGCTACCAAGTGAATGTACAAAGATAAGTGATGCATTAGGGTTATAGGTGTCTACACAAGCGGAGAAAAAAAATCCTTTTAAAGAGGGAAAAAAGTGCCTCGGAGGTCCTAAGTCTGTTCCCACACATTACTACCAAAATATATCAATAAATCCCCCCCCCCCCCCCCCCCCTTTTCCCCCCCTCCCTCCCCCCCCCCTCCCTCCCCCCCCCCCCCCCTTTTCCCCCCCTCCCTCCCCCCCCCCCTCCCTCCCCCCCCCACTCCCTCCCCCCCCCCCTCCCTCCCCACCCCCACTCCCTCCCCCCCCCCCCCCTCCTCCCCCCCCCCCCCTCCTCCCCCCCCCCCCCCCCTCCCTCCTCCCCCCCCCCCTTCCCCCCCCAACAAGGAGCTGCCCACTCATGTGTAAGGTAGTGCTAGACTACTTGGACACAGATCAATCCACAAAAGGAAGTAAGGGCAAAGCTTTGCGAAAAGCTTCAGATTTCTCTCGAGGCAGAGCCTTTGTGAAAAGATATGCCATGTTATCCTATGTGGGCACATATGCCAAACTGATCTCTCCATCAGAGAACCTCTCCCTAACATAATGATAATGCACCTCAATGTGCTTTTGCGAGCATGGAACACAGGGTTTCTCGCAACTTCCAATGTGCTCTGGCTGTCAGTGAAGATGGTTGCAAAAGACTGACCAACACCTAAATCAACCAAAAGGCGTCTGAGCCATACACACTCGACAGTCATCGTGATACACAGCCATACACACTTGATAGTGGTTGCAAAAGACTGATCAACATCTAAATCAACCAAAAGGTGTATGAGCCATACACACTTGGCAATGGTGATAGCTGCCCTATACTTAGCCTCACAACTAGAAGTGACTAAAGTAGGCTGACTCTTGGTCAAGAAAGATATGCATGAACTACCAAGCATGAAGCAAAAACCATTAGTGGAAACACGAGTGTCATAGCAGGCATCCAATCTAAGTCAGAAAAAGCATGTAAATGTGGCGGTAGTGATCCCCCCTTGCCACTTGGGATAAAACAATCCAAGTAGCCGAGTACCGCTCCAGTAGCAAAAGATGCACTTAATTGCTTGCCAATGCTTGACACTTGGGCAATGCATAAACCAGTCCCTCCGTGAGACAACAAAGTGAATATTAGGCTGAGTTATGCATAAGTAAATGAAGCATCCAAGAGCTTGCTGATAGAGAACAACATCAAATGCACCTCCAACATCATGAAGACTCAACCGTAAACTGTTTCCTTAGAAGTGGCAATAGGTTTGCAATCTTCAAGGCCAAAACATTGCAATAATGTGTCAATGTATTTTGTTTGACACAAAGCTGTTTTGCCATCAACTTGCATAAACTGAATGCTCAAATAATGATGCAAATGCCCCAAATTTCAAATTTCAAAAGAGGCATGCAAATCAGCCTTAAAATCAGCAATATCCTGATTCTTGCTCAAAAAAGATATGCATGAACTACCAAGCATGAAACAAAAACCGTTAGTGGAAACATGAGTGTCATAGCAGGCAGTCCAATTTGAGTCAAAAAAAGCATGTAAATGTGGCGTTAGTGATCCCCCCTTGGGATAAAACAATCAAAGTAGCCGGGTACCGCTCAAGTAGCAAAAGATGCACTTAATTGCCTGCCAATGCTTGACACACACCTGGGGAATGCATAAACGAGTCCTCCATGAGACAACAAAGTGAATATCAACATGATGCATAAGTAAATCAAGCATCCAATAGCTTTCTGATAGAGAACAACATCAAATGCACTTCCAACACAAGGTGCTACGGATCGTTTGATACGGCACATACAATACCCGTACGGAATGCGGTGCCATACCAAATGTCAGGATATGGAACGTTACCTTATTCATTAATAATATTATAAATGTGTTATCCTCTAAGTTCTAGCTTTTATGTCACATAATAGTACTTAGTACATATGCAACATAGCACCATAGGTTGTGTGTGACATCATAGATGCATTCAAAAATGCAACCAGTCACAAATGTATATATGTATCTACGACTATGTATGTACTAATGGACTTTGGAGTGGCCTGTGAGAGAGGGCTCATCGACTCTCAACCAGCTATCAAAAAAACCACGTGATATTGTTGTTTAAGTCAAGGTTTAATACATTGTTTGGAACGTTGGCGCGGAACCAAAAGCGTCGAACCATAAAAGTTGTTTGGAACGAGTTCCAAACCAACTATGCTCCAACATCATGAAGACTCAACCATAAACTGTTTCCTTAGAAGTTGCAATAGGTTTGCAATCTTCAAGGCCAAAACGTTGCAGTAATGTTTCAATATATTTTGTTTGACACAAAGCTGTTTTGCCATCAACTTGCATAAATTGAATGCTGAAATAATGATGCAAATGCCCCATATCTGAAATTTCAAAAGAGGCATGCAAATCAGCCTTAAAATCAGTAATATGCTTCTCATTAGGATCAGTGAGCAGCATGTCATCAACATAGATAACAATGAGCAGAAGCACATCATTTGCACGTTTAACATATAAGGTGCTTTCAGTTGGATTGTTTTCAAAACCAAGCACAATCAAGTAGGAAAAGATACCAAGCACATGGTGCTTGCTTCAAACCATATAATGTCTTTTCCAACATGCACACTTTGTTTTCATGCCCTTTTTGCACATTACCACGGGGCTGAAATACATGCACGTTTTCATGTAAGTCACCATTTAGAAATGTAATTTTAATGTCCAAGTGGTGTACATTCCAACCATGATGAGTTGCAAGTGCACAGATGCTATGAACAGTGGTCAAGTGCAGAGATGCCATGAACGGTGGTCATTCAAAATGTGGATGCAAAGGTCAAATCAAAATCAATGCCTCTTTCTTGATCATAACCTTTTGCAACAAGCCTAGCCTTGTACGTGTCAACTGTTCCATTAGGTTACACTTTAGCTTGTATACCCATTTAGTGCCAATGGACTTTTTGCCTGGAGGCAAGTCACATAAGACAAGGTACCATTCTTCAAAATAGCATCATATTTTGATTGCATATCAACCATCTAATTTTTTGAATTTTTGCTTTATCAAAAGAAACAGGCTCATTCTCATCACAAAGACTAGAGGAAGCCATTGCATAGCAATCAAAAGAAGCTCTCCGAGAGCCTGAACGAGTACGATATGATAGAGGTGCATCTAATTTGCTATCTCGCAAAGACTGCACCAACTATTTACGCAGAGTTTTTGCCTCCTCGGCATGAGCCCTCTCATCAACAAGTGCATCATGCAAATCTGCATCAGAAATGGAATGATCTGCACCATCATGTGAAACTTGTAAATGTTGAGAAATTACTTCATTTGGTCGAGCACTTAGACTGTCCACCTACAAAAAGAGGTAGCAAAGTGTCATACACATCCTTGGAGCTAACTTATGTCTCCTTAGTGCATGAAAGTAATGGCTGAATTGCATCTTCCACAAAAACAACATCTCAGCTAACCAAGATGTGTCTAGTCTATGGACGATAAAGACGATAACCTTTGCTTTTAGAACTATAGCCTTTGTTTTGAGAATTGTACCCAACAAAAATACATTTTACTTCTTTATCATCCAATTTTCTACGGCGTTGCTGAAAAACTAATGCATATGCTAGACCACTAAAGACACGCATATGAGCACAGATGGCTTGCGACCATGCCAAGCCTCATATGGAGTGATGGATTGCAGTGCTTGGGATACCTGTTAAGTACATATGGCACACACACAACAACCTCAAGCTAGAACCTATGTGGTAGAGCTTGACTTTTGACCATACACCTCACCATCTCCATGGGAGACCTTTTCTTTCTTTCAGGAATGCCACTTTGCTTAGGTGTTAACAACATTGTACACCGATGTTTTATCCCATGTTCTGCTAGAAATGCATTAAAATGAGAAGACATATATTCCCCTCCTTGATCGGAACGGAGGGTGTACAATTTACATGTTGACAGGTTTTCAACCAAAACTAGAAACTATTTGAAGCACATAAACACTTTGGACTTTGTTTTCAATGGATACACCCATGCATGCCTGGAAAAGTTATGAATAAAAGTCACGAAGTAAAGGTAATTCCCAAAAGGTGTCTTCATAGGACCACAAACATCATGAACAAGCTGCAATTTTTGAGTAGCTCTAATTGAACCATCTTTTGGGAAGGAGGAATGTTGCATTTTGCCCAAAATAGAGCTTTCAGATACATGTTTACCAGAATGTCTCAAGTTTGGGCAAAGAAGACATCATTTCAGATTTCTGCAGGCGTAGCATACTAGCAAAATTCAAGTGACCTAAGTATGCATGCCAAAGCTTTGCAGTTGAGATAGCCTGAGAATCTTGAATAGCAGATGCTAAATCATTGACAGATTTTGCATAGTCTATGAGCTTATAGTGCCGACGACATAAAATGAAAGAAGCAATAATAATATGGCCATTTGATATATCATGAACCGTACAAGTGTCATCAACAAATTTGAAAACTATGCCGATCTTGGCTGATGTTGAAACTGACAATAGATCAATAGATCTTTCTTGATCCTTGACACAAACAAAGCATCTGACAATGTGAAAGAATTACGATCAGAAGTACTTAGAATGATCTTACCAACTCCCATGACAGGATAAGAGGAGTTGTTTGCACATGTGACAGTATTCCCTATAGGGGTAGGCTCAACTGAACTGAAGAAACTCCACTGTGAGGTAATATGTTTGGTTACCGCACGATCAAAGTACGAAACTTCTGAATCCATTGCATACATACACTTTTCATGAGAAGATGGCAACAATCTTACCATGCCTTGAGAATTTTTTCGTATAGTGTTCTACTTGCTCGCCTCAAGCCATAGTTAGCTGCATGTAAGATCAATAATCTCATGCCACCTAATGAGGAAGTGTGCATTACTCTATTGGCTATTTGTCTCGCAGAGTTGTTATAATATCTGAATATAGTGGTAAATGAAACCAACACAAGTTCCTAATGGAGGCATTCACTTAGTGGGCACCATTGTTTAACACAATGTTTTGTCTACACAAATATAGCACCTTTAGATTTTAATTCAACCATGAATTCCATGAGAGTATTTATTTTCTAGACATTTGTTTATGATCAGTTCTCTTTCAAGGAAGTCAAAGGTTAGAGTAAGGAGTTCACGAAACAAAGTTTGAGAATTTTCAATAGAATGCCGAATACACTTATGCGGATCATTTCCATTTAACAATTCAATTCATCCTACATTTGCGGAAATTTTATTGTTATTATATATCTAAATGAGGAGCCACATTGGTGTTGCAAGGGATAGTACCTTCTACATCTTTTCATTTGTTTGGCTTATCCACACCTTTAACGTGGATCTAATGCCACTTGGTATAAGTTTGATGCTATATTGTCATAAATGTGGCTAGTTTCTTTCTTATGGAAGTAAGAGCACTCTATTTTCAAGGTACAAAATAGATGATTCTCTCCCTTTTGGATGGTGGTAGAGAATATGAGTGTAAGAACCCTTTGTACACCTTTTATTTGGGTGGTTTTGTAAGCTCAATTATCTGAATCCAAATATGGAAAGAAAAACATTAGACACAGCTTTTTTTGTGTCTTTGGGATGGAAGGTTTTGGGAAAAGGTATAAGTTTTTGACCAAATAATGATTGTCGCTAGAATTTGGTGAGGGAAACTCAAGGATTTTTTATTATACAGCCTATGTAAACATGAGAAGTCTTGATGAAAGAACAAATCTAGAAGGGGCTCTTGCAAGATTGATAGAGTTAAGTGTTAATTTGTGTTTATGCTATTCAATGATGCTTGAAACTTCAAATTGATTGGTTATGCTATTCAATGTTTTATATGCTATGAATTTGATCTTTATGTGAAGTATGATTTTTTTAATTAGTTTATTTTCTAGCAAGTTCCAACACATTTCTTCCCACTTCAATTTTTAAGTGCAAAAGGGAGTAATGATTGATTAACTTTTACTTGTTTTTGAGACTAAGGATTTGGAATAAAAATTGCTTGGTTCAATGAACCCTAAGAAGTGACTCATTGCAATAGAAGTCCTTTACATATGAGACCATTTCCAAAGCATTTAGGGCTTAAGCTGTTAGATACTGCTCAAACTTGAGAATATCAAGTTGTATGTTTTATGGTCTTCACCTAGTTGACACTCAATTCTTGAGAACCTTCTACATGTTATCTTGGCCATTGAGATGAGGGCTTACTTTTCGGTGCCCTTGTGAGTGATTTTGACAATGCTTTGTTATTGGAGAGACTATTCTATTGTTCTCCATACCCTGAATCTTTATCTATAGTAGTCCGGTTTCTAGGTTGAACCATTTTTGAGTACTATTGGGAAGGTTTTCAATGATACTATACAATTTGGGAGACCTATGTCTTGTCGTCTGTATCCACTACCGCTGTTTTTAAACGCTCAACTCACTCTCAATAGTATGTAGCTAATTTAGTCTTGCTTGTTTGCAATCAATCTTAGGAGATTCCATAGTTGCTCTCTTTTCATACTTGTATGGAGTCTTTGTTTCTGCCTAGAAGAGTCCAACCAACAATTCAATGGATATGGTTCCAAATGCATGCACTCATTTTGTTGTCTTATGGGTTGAAGTACTATAGGAACTATTGTTGTAAGTGAACGATACACATATAGGGGAACATCGAGATGTTACATTCTTATGAACTTTGATTGCAGGTATGATATCTTTGATCTAGAATTTTGTCAATGTATTGATTTTATTGATTTTTTTAGTAAATTATGATCATGATCTATGACTCTTAGAATGTTATCATGCAATATCCTTGCTTATGTGTGAAGTTTGCAAAGAGAAACTATCTCCTAGTCCTTAGAAAATTGGGACAAGAAAATGTCGATATATTGGTCCTTAGGAAGTGTGAACAAGAACAAGATGATTTCTTGGTCTTGAGCAAGTAGGGATAAAGAAAAAAAAAGGGTAAGCTTAAAATAGATACTTGACAAGAACAACTTATGATGAGGTGGGACATTTATGGGTTTGATTTTGGGAACTTGTTCAATGTTTTTTCTTTGCTCCTCAATGATGGAAGTGTGTGGAATGAGGGTGTCCAATGACCATGTTTGAAAAAAAAAAACTGAGTTGTGCTATTTTAAGTGGCGGAAAAAAGAAGTGAGGAGAAACTAATAGAGCTAGTAGGCTATGAAACAAATACCGAGATTCTTCACTTGAAATATTCAGGGACATAGAAGGCCCTAGCAAGCCTTTCAAGCTTTCGCTTTTTGCCTTGGAATTGCCTTGTGAGAGTTGATTTATCCAATTAGCAATGGCACATTATTGCAAATCAGAAAATATTTTGATAGATTCTAAAAGGAAATTTAAGAACCAGCGTTGATGAGCCTTCCAAAATCACTTTCAATGCAGTGGATCCTATGAACGCTTGCAATTTTGATCCTAAAGCTACAATTTTGCTTGAGATTTGCTCTTTGGTAGAAAGTCTGTGAAAATAGAACGTTGCTGGCCATTCTCCTTAGAATGTCACCTCTTCAAGCTTAGCAAAAATGTAGATGAGTGAATTGTCCTCTAATGAAAATTGTGGCAAAACAAGGTTGTTTCCTTCATGTTTTCTCTGTAGACCTTTTAAGTTCTTAATTTCTAGTGTGGTTTTGAAGCTCCTCTAGTTCTTATCTTTATGTGTTGGGAATGAGGATAGAAGCAATTAAAAAAACGATTAGGTTGAAGCTCTCAAGTTTGTGGCGATTGTTCGAGAAAGATTGTCACCCGAGACCATTCCAAAGAAGACACTTTAGCTAAGAAATTGAGGCATGTAAAGAATATGCCATATCTTTTAACCTCAATTCGAAGACAAAATCGAAGGAAGATCTCTCAGTTGTGAAGGTTTGCTGCATTCATATGGTGTGAACGTATGGTTATGTCATTATTCATAGCATGGCTTGGCCAAGTGATGTCATGTGTTACAATCGCCTACTTTAGTATCAATGTTTCAATCTTCCTTTTGCTAAAGATGTTGACGATGAAGTTGTACTCGGTGATGATAAGCTTCCACACATAAAACTCAATGTTTTTTCTATCATATGGAGTCATCTTAAGTAGTTCCTTTTACCATATTGAGGGGTAGTAGTATTAGTGTGAACTTAATCAAGATGTATTAGATTAGGTGTGTAAATGTTCTTTTAGAAAAGAAAAATTGGGTAACCAAGGAAAAGGTAAAGTAACCAAAGGGAATGAGAAGGTAAAGTAGCCAGGGAGATGGAGTCAAAGCAATGTGTATGCTGGATACATCTTCATGGACCACCACCTCTGGAGGACTACCAAGTTTTGGGCAACCACGTGCAGATGAGGACTACCACCTGATCAGGACCAGGACCACCATCTCGAGGAGGATCACCACCCACAAGGCAAAAGGGGTACACCCACGAGGCAAAAGAGGTACACCACCCACGAGGCAAAAAAGGTATAGCTGCCTGAGCAGCTTCTATGAGCATTTGCAATGGCCCAGTACCACCACTGGCATTGCCAAATTCCAATGCAACTGTCTAGCCACCTTCAGGTACCACCCATCGGGCCACTTCCTGAACAAGGTAGCTGCTGAACACTGAGGCTGGACAGGGAGCTGCCCAAATATCTAGCTCCCCCATCCAAGCCTAAGGCTATATAAGGAGGTGCCTAGGTTGGACTCTGGAGATATGTATAGATATGTATGGGAGCAGCACACGCTTATAGAGCACTGGATTTGTACACTCTGCTCACCTTGGCAGCAGGCTAATTTCTAGTCCCAGTAAGGAAGTCCCTACCAGTTGATGCTGGTTGAGAAGGTAACCTTGTAGTCTCTTGGGTGGGTTGGAAAGGGTTGTCAGTCTGTGCATTTGAGCCAAGGATTTGTATACTCTATGGCTATCTCAGAAATGAAGGCACTGTTATGCTGATGGTTATAATTTATTATTATTATTACTAGTTTGGCTGCTGTTTAGCTTTGCACATCAAATAAAATGACCTCTTGACAATGAATCACTGTGAACGTTGCTGAACACAAAATGTGTTCTAGCACTTTCAAGGTCATATGGAAACGATAGTCATTAATGGCTCAGAGTTTCTCCTTCTATCGGAGACATAATTGTCTGTCTTTATGTTTGTTTGTGGCAGTCTCCTTTACGCCCTTTGATTCTTGGTGGTGACCACTCTATCACATATCCTGTTGTGAGGGCTGTCACAGAGCAGTTAGGAGGACCTGTGGACATCTTGCATTTTGATGCACATCCTGATATATACCATGCTTTTGAAGGGAACATTTATTCTCATGCATCATCCTTTGCACGGATAATGGAAGGTGGACATGCACGTCGCCTGCTACAGGTTCGTTTTCCAACTTTTGTTCTATCATTGATATCGATAATGGTACTATACTGAAAGGATGCCAGTTTTCAAATTTTGTCACAGGTTGGAGTTAGATCCATAAATAAAGAAGGAAGACAACAAATAGAGAAGTTTGGAGTCGAGTTATTTGAGATGAGAAATTTATATAAAGATATGGGATTCTTGGAGAATCTGGTAAGCTGCTGCTACTTTTCAAAGGGTCATGGATTCAAAAGATCAAAACCTTCTGTGAAGACAGGATATAATAAAAATTAAGTGAATTTGGCCTTTCACAAGAAGTAGGTGTATGACATCCAGTGGTCTTTCTCTTGTCTATACCGTGGCTGATGATAACAGTAATAATGTTTCATTCAAGCATCCCATCTCATGTATAGATTCAGTGACCTGAAATAGCATGTCTTCATGTGTACTCACAAATAATGCATATGATTATTCGTGCTTGACCAGGACCTCTAATTTGTGGATACTCATTGGACATTTATTTATCATAGAAATATCATTATGCTATAAATGATATTGATAATTTTCTAGTTTGCTTTATTCTGTGGGGAATTAGGATACCTATGATTAGGTAGGCTGTACTGAATGAGTTGTGAGTGTGAGCTAGAAGTAATAGATGTTTGAAATTAACATAATTTTCAAGAGATCGAAATTACCAGCATGGCATAGAATCTTAGATGGAGGAGAAAATTCTTCCGTAAAGTGTTAAAGGCACCTATAGACTTGAGCTAGGTGGGCATTCATACCTCCCTTCTCTAGAGTTCTCACCTAACATTTCCTTCCCCTTAGACCCATTTTTGTCTCAAAAATGGTATTGGAAGGCTCAAATGGAAGTGAAAAGAATATATGTGAAGTACTCCCATTAAACCCCATGTATTTGATGTACATGGTCATATCTCCATGATGTTTCCCTGTATCCTTCCCCTTGAGAAGACTCTTGGGAAGGCAAATTAAAGTTGGTAAACCGTCTCTGAAGGGTGCTAACCCACTCCCATGTAGCACAATCCTTTGAACTATCTGTCCACTTTACTAGGCATTCTTCGTATAGGTAACTCCTCGTCTGTTTCTCTCAAGTGCGTAATATGCTCTTAGGCTCATGTGGAGTAGATTGAACAAAAATAGGCTCTAGTATCTCACTATTTGAAACGAGGTTGTCAAATTCTCCCAGCCTTTTCTTAAGGCGACTAACATGAAATATTGGATGGATTTGGCAATTCTCTGGAAGTTGGAGGTGGTAAGCCATCTTCCCTATTCTCTTAAGTATTGAGAATGGCATGCTCTCCTACCTCAAAGTTGATGTCCCTCCTTTGAGGTTAGCATAGGCTCTAGCCCTATCCTAAGCTCTCCTAATGTTGTCCTTTAGCAAGCCTAAGCTTATTGTTCATCGCTTCCAAGAACCTTTTGAGCTTGGGCTTTCTCATACTGCAATCCTATTGCATAAGGAGCTCTTGGCTAAATCCAGTACATAAGCATAAATGGACTATGCCCTATGGAAGAGTGCTTGACAATATTATATGATTTCTCTACTATAGGTAAGTGCTCTTTCCAATCAGTTTTCCTTTCATTCATATATGCTCAAAGCATATTTGGTTAACTCTCTCTCTTTGCCCATCGGACTGTGGATGCTTGGCCGTACTCATGCTAAAGTTTAGTATCCAGCCTTTTGAAGATTGCTCTCCAAAAATGGCTAGTAAACTTCCTATCCCGATCAGAAACAATGTCTAAAGGAAGACCATATAACCAACATAGCTTCTCCACAAATAACCTAGCCAACTCAAGTGTCTTCATTGTACTATGTGTCAGAATAAACCTAGCCTTTTTTGTTAACCTATCCACAATTACCGAGATGGAGTCATGCCCTCTCCGTGTCTTAGGTAATCTTACTATAAAATCCATGGAGATGCTCTCCCATTTCTCATTGAGAATATCCAATGGGTGTAGTCGTCCTTGAATCCTCGATCTTTTAGCTTTATTGACGTTGCATTTAGCACATTTAAGCACATACTCTAGGATGTCCTTATGAAGTCCAGACCAGTACAAGTGCCTCCTATCAGATCATAAGTTTTGTTAGCTTCTGGGTGTCGTGCACTAGATGTGTCATGAAGCTCATACAAGATGTGCAGTCTCATCTCAAAGTCTCTAGGGACACACACCTTACCTTTATACAAGAGATGCCCATCATGGATACTCTCATTCTTCCACTTGAATCCTTCTTGAGTACTCATCAATACTCAATCCGCATTGAAAACCCATGTATCACGATCCCCTTTCTCTATGGCTTCCCAAATCTTGGAATATGGAGGATGAAGCCTACATTTCCCTCTAATAGACTCAAGAGCTCACTAGTGATACGAGTAAAACTCGATCCATTGAGTATAGGCATGCGACTAAGGGAGTAAGACATCACATTAAACTTTCCCTTCCTTTACCTAAGCTCATAATCAAACTCGCAAAGGGTTTTTACCGAACGGGCCTTATGACCTTTAAGGTCTTTTTGATTAGAGAGCCACTTAATGCTCTCTTGATCAAACACTATCATCATCACTTTGGCACCATATAACTAATGATGCCATTTCTTCAAAGCATGGACAATTGCATACAACTCCTTCTCATAGAACGAGTAATTCTTCTGAGTAGGTTCTAGCTTTTTGCTCTCAAAGGCCAATGGTCGACCATCTTGAACTAAAACCGCTCCTATAGCAAGATCACTTGCATCTGTTTCTACCACAAAGGGCTTATTCGGATCTGCTGAATGTAGAAGCTAAATGTAAAAGTGGAGCTATAGCAGTTGCTACTTTCAACTTTTCCATACTTATCCTTCTGTTCATCTCCCCAATGAAAGGTATAGCTCTTAATGAATCCTCGATAGAGTCCTTATAAACCTTGGAAGATTCAAGATATGAAGCTCTTCCAAGTTCCTAGGATGTGGTCATTCCATAATAGCCCATACTTTATCAGGATCCATCTGGATTCTGTCTTTGGAGACTACTTGCCCAAGGTATCTAACCTCTGTTTTGAAAAATTCACACTTTGATTCCTTAGCAAAGAGTGAATTTTCCCTCAACACTAGGAATACTTTTCTCAAGTGGTCGAGGTGTTTTGGTCTACTATAGATCATAATATCATCCAATAGGTCTACTACAAAGTGCTCTATATATGGCGGTAATACACTATTCATGAGCTTCATGAAAGTAGCGGGAGCATTGTTGAGACCAAAAGGAATGATCAAGAACTCATAGTGCTCATATCTAGTCCTAAAAGCAATTTTAGGGACATCCTTTGACCTAATCCTAATCTGATGATATCCCGACCTATGGTAAAGCTTGGTAAACTACCTAGCTTGACATAACTGATGAAATAGGTCTTCCAACCTAGGCATTGGAAACTTGTTTTTGATCGTTATCTTATTTAATGTCCTATAATCTATGCAAAGTATCATAGAGCCATCTTTCTTTTTTTACGAGGAGCATTGACGATGCCCAAAGTGAGTTACTAGGTCTAATGAAGCCTTTGTCTAGATAGTTGTGAAGTTTCTTCTCTACCTCCTCATGTTGAGATACACTAAGCCTATAGGGTGGCTTGCAAATAGAGTTAGTGTTAGTAACTACCTCAATGACATGGCCAATATCCCCTCTCTCAAGTGGTAGCCCTCTAGGTAAATCATTGGGAAAAGCATCTCTAAACTCAAACATAAGATCCTTTAAAAACTTTTAACTACACACCCTTGCAAAAACGAATAATAGAAAGTCCTGTCCATATTTACATTATTGGAATGAAAATATACATCAAATGAAGTGTTTATACAATGCGCAAGATCATGACTAAATAATTTAAAGATCTCCTGTACATGCTCAAAATGAAACAGATTATGCAATTCCGAAGATGAGATGAGAGGTATACTAGGTACATCTCTCTCGCTGAATACAAAATTTACTTTCATTTTTTTATGAATTCAAGAGTGTTGTTTTGGTAACTACGTTTAAGTGTGTCTCCCAAGCCCCATAGTCACTTTCTACCTAAGACAAGGTCTGTCCTCCCCATATTCATTATTTGGAAGTCTACAAGGTCATAGTATCCTTGTATTTGGACTTCGAAATTGGATACCATAATATCCCATATTCTCTTATCTTCCCTTTGCATTATAAATACTATGTATTTATGTGCACTGAGCTGATGGGGAATTTTCAACTTCTTGACTAGAGCATAGTTTATGAAGTTATGTGTGGCGGAGTCATCTATCATGACTCTCACCTTGGTCTCGTAAACACTATCATGAAGCTTAACTAAGTCATGTGGTTCACACTAGGATGACCACAATGACTTAGTCAGGTGTGCTTTATATCCTCATGCATCGCTTCCACCTCTTTGCAGCTAAAGCTGCCATGTATTGGAAGAGCATGCACTAGGTGGACCTCCTTTTTGCCCTTGTCATGGGTTCTACTCGTCCTTGGTACTCCCTTCTTTTCTTCCCCCTTACGAAGTGGATAGTTCCATTGTGCATGATTAGGAGACAAACACTTAAAAACACAGATTTTTCCCTCTTGGCTCTCTGATATTGCTCAATGGGTAACTTAGGTCCTTCTGAACTTTGTTTCTTTATGAATCTTTTGTTTTTTCCCATAATTACTTTCTTCTTCAATTTAGTGCTACTGAAAAGTTTGAGGGGCTGATCTGTCTCCAGAGAAGTATATTGAGGCCGGTTATGGTCCTCATAGATTTGTGCATATTTCATCGCCTCTTCAAATGTTTTTGGTGTGTTTCTTCTCACCTGTCTCTTTATGGCCTTATCTAAGCCCTGTATAAACCCCCTAGTCGTCTTCAAGTCATCTAACCCCTTAAGCTTCAAAATGATCTCTCTATAGTGGGACATATAGACACACAATTGTCCCTCTTTATAATTCTATCCCACGTCACAATTCCTTTCTTCCTCATTCTCAGGAGGAAGCTCTTTCAAGAAAAGAGTTTCAAAGTGAGTCTAGTGAGTAGGGATGGAATTTGTCTCCGTGAGGCTCATCCACCACTTATAAACATGTGCGCCAAGCGAGAGATTCGCTTTTAGCAAACGGTACTCAGGTGGGGCCCCCTTCAATAATGCAGGTCATTCCACTTTTGCAAGAAAGTGTAGATCGTATCCTTATTTCTCTCACGGTTATGCTTCGTAAATGGTGGTTTGAGGTCTTTCAGGAGGGGAGTTCTTAGAGCTCTCTCCTTTGTGTTTGCCAAGTAGGAGGATATCCTTCCTAGCTATCTTTGATGTATGAAGAGAAGGCATCTCTCTTTCCTTCCTAGCTAGGAAAGAGGTAACCTTAGTTTCTAAAGAGACCATATAAGTCTTAAGTTGTTCTATAATAGAGGTCATGCTACCAATGACCATCTTTGTTCTTAGGGTTTAGTCTTCAACTCATTAAATTGTTTGTGAGTCACAAACTCATCATAAAGTTTGTATAGTAATACTCTTCCTCTTGCTCAACCTCTTGCTCTTTCTCTACCTCTTCTAGTGCGTTCTAAAGGTTCTTTACCCTAGATTTTGTTCCCTAGGTGGAGAAGTGCGTTCTAAAGGTTCTTTACGCTTAACTTCCATGTTTAACTCTCCCAATTTAAAATAGACGGAAGTAAATTTTATAAAGCAAGAAAGAGAGAAATGACACAAGAAGTCTTCCTTGATACAATCTAAGCTTTCCAAAGCAAGTTTGAAGTGACCTTTCATGTGTCGAAGCTCTGATTTCCGCTTCTCCCTATGCCCAAACAGAAATTTGAAATTAGCACCAAGAACTAATGAAAATGATCGCAAAAGAAAGTGATAATTGCCCAAAAGACCAAAACTGAGCAAAATTGATCAACTTTTGGTGGTCACCAGTCTTGGCTAGTCAAATAAAAGTGGTTTATGAATGCAAAAGCGTTCGGTTGGAGATTCACATAATCCATAAGTACCCATCCTTCTAATTGGTTCTTACACATCATCCTCATGATGTAACACCAACTAGTTCGGTACCCTCATAGGTTAGATCTATCCCTATCTCTTAGAAACCCTAAAGAGAGGAGTCCTAACTCTACTCCTAGTCTCACGAATGTCAATAACTAGATCATCTCAACCTAACCATCATGACTAACTGATCTCTCTCTTTTCTTTGATAGAAGAGTGTTACTTCTATCTAAAGAGCCAAAATGAGAAAGTGAAACTCTCTCTCTCTCTCTCTCTCTCTATAATCTCCTCTAAGCAAAAGAGCTCTGGTAGTGGAATCTATTTCACTTTCCCTTTCCCTTTCCCTTTGAAACAGATTCTTTTGAATCCAATTACTCTACTCATCCATAATTGAGAACATGCACATAATTTCTTCATGTTTTTCCTTCCAAAATAATGGAGAATCAAACTCCCATGTGAAGGAAAAGTACATTCAAAAGTAGAGTAAATGAATTTCTTCTAAAATAAAGACTAAGAGATGTTTTCTGAACATCTCTTCTCTCTAAAGCAAAACATACTCTATTCTTCTCCTATGAAGAAATCATGTTTTCCTTTCCTTTTTCTCTTTCAAAGAACATGAGCTACAGTGAGACCACTGAGCTAAAGTGAGATCTCTCATCGATCTCTAAGCTAATTCCCAATTTCTCTTTTCCTTAAAAGAGAACTTGTGAATTCATTTAGTCCTCTCTTCCATAACTAATACATAATCCCTCACTACATACATTCCTATGAAGATGAAGAACAAATTTCACCTAGCTGATGAAGGTATACGTAGTGAAGAGTGGAGAAGATAAATTCCTTATAAGGGTCAAAGCCTTTTGCTAAAATGGTTAGCAAGGATATGACATGATACCATAAACACGTGTATCCATACTAAGAGCTATATCTTCCAACCATCCTCTACACATGGATCTATACGATCCAATTAACTAATGGAATTATCCTTCTTGAAAACAACAAAATGAGTATATGATACCAATGGTGATAAAATCACACATCACATTCTCTTCTGGAAGAATAAGTCTTCCCTTAACTATGAAGGATAACTCCCAATCTTAAGGAGATGTCCTTTTCTCCCTGGCGATAGAAGAAGAGTGCTCAAAGGGAAGTCATTTCCACCGTTCCATACCAGTGGAACCTTCTTCCAATTCATGGTATCATACCTACACTAAACTGAAGATATATTCCATATATATGTAATGGAATATGTAGATGGACTCTGATGAATCCCATATCCTCTTGGTGGACTCAAATGAGTCCCATGTCCTGAACTAGTTAGTTTGGTTCTAGTCAACATGAGACAATGGATATGTCAGGGGAGCACTAGATTGTGCTCTCTGACTAGACTAGACAAGATTACAAGAACACCCACGTAGGGAAAACGATACAAGAATATGTGATCCATACAAGACGTCCCACAACCCGGGACCTATAGGTATGGAAAACTCGACTAGAGATGATACAAGAGATGCCACAATCCTGGACCGTAGGTAGGAAACAAGATATCTCGATTACAATAAACCCCTTCAGGGATATGAACTGGATACAGGAAATAACTAGAAAGGATCTTGTACTACGAGATTACAATAGGACAAGCAAGGATGTCCACGATACAAGACTAGACAAGATTAGAGCAAGAGACAAGACTAGAACTTGAACCGGAACTTGAAAGTACTTACTTGGCGGTCATGACTCCTTGAGCTCCCAAGACTGGCATCCACAAGACTGATTATGAATGTGGCCAACCCCTCCTTTTATAGGTTTTGAAGGGCGGTTATGATTTGATTATGTCATCGATGACATCATCAATTGCAAACAAGACCTCCGTGTGTCAGAATTCAGCAAATAGGGAGTCAATCTTGGGGTTTTGGCACATTCGGGACGCAATGGTAACATTTGTTTCTCCAAAATCCTAACCAAGCATGAGATATAGGAAATTGACATAGAATCTAAGGTTTAAAATGGTTTTCTTTATGTTCATGACATCACCTCCCCCTCAAGCAACGAGTTCCACGAGGAGCGATCATGTTCTTTAGCTTCGGTTTCATTGGATTCCTTTTATGGAATTCTCGAACCTTGATCTTTGCTCTCAAAAGATTTTCTGTAAGTTCCATAGTACGATCATTGGTCTCATATGCTTTCCAATGAATAAGGCATTCAAATCTTCCTCGAGAGATCCTTGAATCTAATACATGCACGACCTGGAAGTCTTCATGATCCTCAATCTTGATCAGTGGTGAAGGACTGGGTCTCTCTTGAGCTTCCTTGGGTTCTTCATGTGATAGATCCTTTGAGCTTCTAGTGGAATGTTGTGGTGTTTCCAATATCTTTGATGAAGAGTGTTGAGTAAGCACACCTCCTTGATTGAACATGAACTCTTCCTTATCCTTAACCTTCTTGATATCTTCATAACATGCATACTCCATATCATTTAGAATGACTTCTGGGGCTTCAAAGATTCTTGATTCTGATTCTTGATGAGTAATGTCTTCATTATTCAAGACTTCTGACTCTTGGACTTGGATTTCTTTTAACAACTCATTCTCACACTGAATTGCTTGATTGATAACATCCTCCAAGGTATTTGCTTGAGGCATGGATATCAAGAGATGTTTGACTTCAGGATTGAGGCCACTTCGAAACTGATTAACCATGTAGTCTTCTTGATATGTAGTTCGACCAAACAACATCTTGATATTCAAGGCATAGCTTGAAACTGATCGATCATCTTGTCGTAGCAATCTTTTCATCTCTTGGACATGTTCAATCAAGTCCTTTATGGTAGAATCTCCTTGCATAGGGAATCCATGGTGCTTAGTCTTGATGAAGATAGTCTTGCCAAAATGTCAGGGGAGCACACAAGATTTCGGAAATACACTTCTGATTACAAGAACACCCACGTAGGGAAAACGATACAAGAATATGTGATCGATACAAGACGTCCCACAACCTGGGACCTATAGGTATGGAAAACTCGACTAGAGATGATACAAGAGATCCCACAACCCGGGACCGTAGGTAGGAAACAAGATATCTCGATTACAATAAACCCCTTGAGGGATATGAATTGGATACAAGAAATAACTAGAAAGGATCTCGTACTACGAGATTACAATAGGACAAGAAAGGATGTCCACGATACAAGACTAGACAAGACTAGAGTAAGAGACAAGACTAGAACTTGAACTGGAACTTGAAAGTACTTACTTGGCGGTCATGACTCCTTGAGCTCCCAAGACTGGCATCCACAAGACTGATTATGAATGTGGCCAACTCCTCCTTTTATAGGTTTTGAAGGGCGGTTATGATTTGATGATGTCATCGATGACATCATCAATTGCAAACAAGACCTCCGGGTGTCAGAATTCAGCAAATAGGCCGTCAATCTTGGGGTTTTGGCACATTCCGGACGCAATGGTAACATTTGTTTCTCCAAAATCCTAACCAAGCATGAGATATAGGAAAATGACATAGAATCTAAGGTTTAAAATGGTTTTCTTTGTGTCCATGACAGATATCCCTTTCAATTCCAAACTAATTTGTTCCTAAGGTACCAAGACAAGGTCTAAGTACCTCTCTGTAGATCCTAATATACATATATGTATTGGGTACCCCAACTATTCTTGACTAAGGGATCCATGCTCTAAGTCATAGAGCTAGTGCCATACCTGTGGCCTTCCAACCATCACTTGAATCACATAAGCACTCGTCGATGCTTTCTCATGAAACCCATCTCTATGATCCCATCTAATTGGTCTCCTTAGTAGTGTAGCAAAAATGTTTCACTACTTTCTCAAGTGATGTGTATCAGTGAAACTAATCACTCTTTGGGTATTCCTCATAATACCTCATAGTCTTTTAATCATACTGTGAGACTCTTATGAAGATAAGTAAGTCTTCATTACATTGGAGATTATCATAAATATATGTCTCGTGCCTGTATACAACTTCCCATAACCTATAGGATTGTTTGTGCACATTCCTAATGGTGAAGGTATATCTCCTTCCTTGTAGCAATCCTATGGTCTAAATCCATGGTTTAAATCCATAAGGATTATGTATAGGGATCCTATTACTTTTGAAGTTGCCTTATCTATACTACTATGATGGTCCTAGGTCCATCAAATACATGCTTAAAAGCATGCTAACACCTTACTGATGTTTGCACAAAAGGCATGTTACCATGCCATAACATTCTTACCTAAAGGTAAGTGCGTATATAATGCCGTGAGATGGGAAAAATTTCGATAGCATTTCCCCAAGAAAATGAAGTCCCAAAAAATTTTAACCATAAACTCAATGGTGCAAAGGCCATCCAACAACATAGGGCTTGGCAAGCCTATGGCATGCACGCCATAAACTAATACATGGACTCCATAACCTACAAAAACATAAAAACAAATGCTAGCAACAATCTCTTTGTTGCATAATCATGGAGTTCCTGCAACCATCTTTCCTGCAAACAATCAAAAAGTATACTCCTAGCATGTTTATCCATACTTTTAAGATCAAAACAACGATCAACTTTGATGTATGCATTCCAATCGATGCATGTACAATGTACATACAAAACATGCCATAACATAAAGTAAAATGCCTGAAAAGATAAAGCATACGTCCCTGAATGATGTGGTATTGGAATTGCATGCATCCAATTGTTTTTGACGACCTTCGAGATATCTACACCTTCCTCCTTAGGTCCTAACATAAACTTTGAAGTGTCCGAAAACATCGGATCACTTCCCAAAACATAAAGCATGGTCAAATGATTACCAAAATAATGCAAATTTATCCAAAGAATGCATTTGTAATCCCTCTTTAGACTTGCAAAAACTTTTTTAGGACTTGCAAAGTGTCGGGGATTCGGGGACAAGAAGGAGTTTGAGGGTTTGTAGGAGAAAAAAGAGATGATGAAAATGGAATAATAGTGAGAACTTCTGCAAAGGAATACTCTTGGAAACCTTGAATATTAATTATCCTTCAACAATTACAATGACTGCGCACAGTCTAATCAATGACTAAATACCACTTCAGAGAGTATCAATTACTGAAGACCAATTATCTCAAGTCTTCTAGCGGCGGCCTCTCGTGCACCAATCCTTCACTTGCTTCCCGCTTCCCTTGTGCACACCTTGCACTAAGCTTCCGCCAAGCTAAGGAATTGGTATCACTGCGCACGCACGCAATAGCCCTTGGAACTCTTGGAATCCAGCCCGCCTTCTCTCTTCTCTGCACACTTTCCTCCTGGCACCTCTTGCACTCTTGAATGTCGTCGCACACAGGAGGCTCTTCTTGCTTCCTCTCTTGCTCCTCTGAAGCTCTCTCTTGCTCCCAACTCTCAATGTCCAAGAATAGCCTTTGTCCTTCTTTTTGTTTGAGAGTCCGCCGGTTCGCGCACTTTAACTGCAATACAATCTTGGTGTCCTTTCAATGTCCCAAGATTGTCTTTTTGAACTGGTCCTCAACGATTCGCTACTTTGTCTTGTAGTGACTTTAGAACAAGAGTGACTTTTAAAATAAAATTTTGATTGGGCGGCCTATTTCCACCTTACGCGGCCTTCCACCTTCACCTTTCCTTTTAATTCTTTTACTTTTGCACCTTAAGATTTTAGATTCATCCTTTGAACCTTAAGAGAAAAAATACTTTGCACCTTTATTTTCAACCGGTTAGGGCTCTACAGATGCCCACCACCTAAAGATCTCTCCGTCCCGGAGAGACAACAGCGATACCAACTGAGACATTGCAAAGACACAGAGATGAAAACAACGGAGGCAAGAAAAAAAATAAAGGATGTGTATATTATTGAGTTAAGAAGAAAATTATAATGCACCCTACAAGAATTATTAGAAATCAAAAGGATGAGGTAATTATTAACAAAGCGATACTGGAATCTAAGAGCAATTATTATGACTGTGGATGAGCAATTTATTTAGACTGAGGATGGCAATTTATTGATGAGGTTGATTGAGATTGTCAGCCGAGGTTGATGGAGAAGGGGGCAAAGGAGCAGAAGCTTGTTCGATCGTAAGCTGTAGGGAACTAAGGCATTGCCTAAAATGATCCCTCTCCCTGCGGATACGTCGGCATGCAGCATTAGCACAAAGCCCTAAGTTGGAGCGATTCTGAAGATCTTCTAAGGCTTTCATCGCAGAGTCGGCCATATCGCGATAATGATCTCTCTCTTCTTTAAGCAATCGCGCCGTTTCGTTGAGGGAGTGCCATTGAGAGGTGGCCATGCGATTGATGTTTTCTGTTGTGGAGATATACTGTTGATGAACCGAAGCTGCTGCGGAAACCGAATCCAAGGAAATCTGGGATGCTTGAGCATTGCCGATAGCGACTACACTCGCGTCCTGGAGTAATTGCAAAAATGAAGGGGTTGATGGTAGGTCAAAAGGCGGAGTGGGATTGGCCGGTGGAGCAGGAGGGGGAGGGGGAGGGGGAATAGACGGCGGAGGAGGATGAAGGGTTGGGGTGGCCGATGGAGTGGGAAGTGAAGGAATGGGGGAAGGAAGCGGTCGACTGCCCGGGATGTTACTGATAGAGGGAGAGGTGAAATCTGGGTGAATTGGGGGCATACAGGTGGGGTTTTGAGGATTGAGCTGTGTTTGAATGAGTGGCGTGAAAGTTGAAGAGAGGGGAGGTCTAGGGATAATGGGAGGGGTAGGCATGGATGGAGAAGGGGTAGATTTAGGAGGGAAAGGGGAAGAAGATTGGGTAGTGAAGTAGGGAACGTGAGGGGGGGTAGTCATGAATGGAGAGATGGTAGAGGCAGGAGGGATAGGTGAAGAAGATTGGGCATGGAAGGAGGTTACATCAGGGGGATTAGTCACGAATGGAGAGATGGTAGAGGCAGGAGGGATGGGTGGAGAAGATTGGGCAGGGAAGGAGGTTACATCAGTGGGATTAGTCATGAATGGAGAGGTGTTGGATGCAGGAGGGATAGGGGAGGAAGATTGGGTAGGGAAGGAGGTTACATCAGTGGGATTAGTCATGAATGGAGAGGTGGTGGATGCAGGAGGGATAGGGAAAGAAGATTGGGGAGGGAAGGAGGTTACATCAGGGGGAGTTGTAATGAATGGAGAGGTGGTGGAGGCAGGAGGGATAGACGAAGAAGATTGGGGAGGGAAGGAGGTTACATCAGGGGTTGCGGAAGCGGGTGTGGATGCGGAAGCTGAGTCAATTGAGATTAGAGGGGGGGAGGGAGATGGAGCAATGGACGGTCCAGGTTGGGAAGGGAGATAAGCAGCATTGTGTGCAGAATGTGCGGGAATCTGATATAGCCAAGCTAAGAAGGGTGCAGAATAGATGGAAAATGCATGAGAGCCTCTAGAGATAGCCTGGCGGAGTCGACGGGAGCGCAAAGTTAAGGAACTATAAATGAGGGTTGCGTAAGGGTAAGGACGGCTATGGAGAAAGCAGAAAAGCGGATCAGCGATACGAATATCAGACCAGGGAAGGGAAGAGGTTTGGCTGCGTAGTAAGAAGAAAAAGATGAACGCATTGAGAAGGGTGGTCATGCGGAGCGAAAACCTAGCATTACTTTGAAAATGTGTGTTACAAAAGGCAATAGTGGCTGAGGCTGACAGTCCAGAGAATAGGAAAGGGGGAGCACGAAAATTTATTAGGGGAGACCCAATACTGGCGGCAATGTCGGGGATGAAAAGAGTGCCGGTTCTAAAATGAGGGAAGAGGCGGATAGCTTCATAAACCTGGGTAAAATTGGCGGGGTTATTGAAGAAAACATTAGCCAAGCCCCACAAGCCCGCCTGCTGAAGATCCTCAATGGAAAACATTTGACGAAGGGCAATGGTAGGTAGGGATAGATGCATTCGGATTTGCAGGTTTAAGTCAGGAGGGAGAAACAGGCGCATATAATCCCCGGTAGGGGAAGAAGGGTGGGATGAATGAGACATAGATTGGGAAGGAGAAGAAGGGTGCGGAAGGGGAGGTGGGGAATAAAGGTCGGTGGAGTCAGAGTGTATGGAATAAATGGGAAGATCCAGGGCCATAGGAGCTGTTGGAGTCGCTTGAATAGATTGTTCCGCCGATGAAGGAGGAGGTGGATTGGGATGGCCAGAGGGAATTGTGGAGGTAGGAGCGGAACTAGCACCCGGAGTGGGGTCCGCCATTGAAGGAAATGGGGAAAAGAAATGGAACAAAAGAAAGCCTCTTCAGGGAGAGAGGAATCGATGGGTTGAGGTGGTGGGAGGGGGGCAGAGGGCTTGAGGAGTGGATGGTGTTGGGAGGAAGAGGGGGGCGCACGGGGGAGGAAGGAGAGGGTGCGGTGGGGTTGGAGGCAGAGAGTTGGGAGGGGGGTTTGGTTGTGGAGCTGGGTTGAAGAGGGGGGGTTGGGTGTCGGCGAGGTCGGAGGGGGGGGTGGTTGGGTGTAGAGGAGTCGAAAAAAAAAGGGGGGTTTGGGTACGGAGAGGGGGATGCTGGGTGCCGCCAGGGGGGTGGTGAGGTGTAGGATTAGGGGGGTTGGGCTGTTGTCGAGCGAGGTCGGGAGGGGGGTGGGGTGTGGAGGAGGTGGAAAAAAAGGGGGGGGGGGGTGGTGTGGTGAAGGGGGCCGAGCGGGGTCGGGAGGGGGGGGGGGTTGGGTGAAGTGGTGAGCGGGGTCGGGAGGGGGGGGGGGAAGGTGGTCGGGTGTCGGGTGGAGTCGGGAGGGGGGGGGTGGGGTGTGGTGAAGGAGGGCGAGCGGGGTTGGGAGGGGGGGGGTGGAGGTGAGTTGAGGGGGGGGGGGGGGGGTGTGGTGAGGGGGCCGAGCGGGGTCGGGAGGGGGGGGGGCGCTGCCGTGGAGAGGGGGGGGTTGTGTGGGGAGGGGGTGAGCGGGGTTGGGAGGGGGGGGGCGCTGCCGTGGAGAGGGGGGGTGGTGTGGTGAGGGGGCGAGCGGGGTTGGGAGGGGGGGGGGGGGGGGGCGCTGTTGTGGAGAGGTGTGTGTGTGTGGTGAGGGGTCGAGCGGGGTTGGGAGGGGGGGTTTGGGGTGTGTTGAGGGGGGTGTTGTGGTGAGGGGGCGAGCGGGGGTTGGGAGGGGGGGGGGGGGCGCTGTTGTGGAGAGGGGGGTGTGTGTGGTGAGGGGGTCGAGCGGGGTTGGGAGGGGGGGGGGGTTGGGGTGTGTTGAGGGGGGTGTTGTGGTGAGGGGGGCCGAGCGGGGTCGGGAGGGGGGGGGGGGGGGGGCGCTGTTGTGGAGAGGGGGGGTGTGTGTGGTGAGGGGGCAAGCGGGGTTGGGAGGGGGGGGGGGGGCGCTGTTGTGGAGAGGGGGGTGTGTGTGGTGAGGGGGTCGAGCGGGGTTGGGAGGGGGGGGGGGTTGGGGTGTGTTGAGGGGGGGGGGGTGGTGTGGTGAGGGGGGCGAGCGGGGTTGGGAGGGGGGGGGGGGGGGGGCGCTGTTGTGGAGAGGGGGGTGTGTGTGGTGAGGGGGTCGAGCGGGGTTGGGAGGGGGAGGGTTGGGTGTGTTGAGGGGGGTGTTGTGGTGAGGGGGGGGCCGAGCGGGTGGGTCGGGAGGGGGGGGGGGGGGGGCGCTGTTGTGGAGAGGGGGGGGTGTGTGTGGTGGAGGGGGGCGAGCGGGGTTGGGAGGGGGGGGG